>VMDO01022048.1:0-34204 GCA_007922755.1 Pedetes capensis
TATTTTATTGTTTAAGTAAAAATTAGAATATGAATTTCGAGGAACTCTGTTTCAGTTCTATAACAAATTTGTTCCCTTTTGATAGTCTATGAATTGTCCATAATTTAAAATGATTTCAAAATAACATGATGATATAAATGCAATTTTAAAGAAAAAATATTCCTTTAACTCAATAATTCAAGTCAAAATCACTTCAAATATACTTCATTTCATTTCTTCCAAATGACAGTCAATAAGTAATGTTTCCTGGTTAATTTTATATGTTAACTTGACTAGCTTAACGAATACCCAGCTGGTAAAACATTATTTCTGGCTGTGTTTGTAAGACTATTTTGCAAGAGATTAACATTTGAATTGGTAGATTGAGTAAAGAAGATCCACCTACTTGGGCAAGCATCCTTTAATGCATTAAGAGTTTCCATGGAACAAAAAAGGCAGAGGAAATATAAATTCAATCTGTATTCTTGAACTGGGACCCTACTTTTTACCAGGCCTTAGACATTGGCTCTCCTGTATTATATATCTACATATATATATACATACTATTGATTGTGGTTTTTTGGAGTACTATGATTAAATATACTGCCTGCAGCCATACCAGTGTGGTGTCAGATCCTGTCAGATCTCTGAAGTTAAGCAGGGTTGGGCCTCATTAGTGCTTGGATGGGAGACCGCCTGAGAACACCAGGTGTTGTAGGCTTGGGAGAAGGATGGGGCAATCCACTTCAAACAAACAATCTGCCATTGAAAACCCTTCGAATAGTAGAGAAGCACTAATACTGTCTCGCCTTTTGTGTGTAGGGTCACTATGAGTCAGATACCAACCTGATGGCACCTAATTAACAACAACAATGACTAATACATATAGTTAATCCTGTTTATCATAATTTCTGAAAATATTTTAATAAAGAAAAAATGGCCATTCGTGTATTTTTGTTTATATACTTTATGCTTTAACAATCTTCTTTTGCTGGGTGCGATGGAGCATGCCTGTAATCCCAGCAACTCAGAGACAGAGGCAGGAGGATCACAAGTTCAAGACCAGAGGCAGTCTGCATAATTTAGTGAGACCCTGTCTCAAAAAGTAAAAAAATAGGCTGGGGGTGCAGGTCAGTGGTCCAGCACTTGCAAAGTATGCAAGTGCAAGACCCTGGGTTCAACCTGCAGTACCACAAAAAATGAAACAAACAAACAAACAAACAAAAAACTAAACAAAACAAACTTTTTAACATATCAAGATGAAATATTATTTAAAAGTATATTAGGTAGAAAATAATACATATAAAACAAATTCCCTTTATTCTTGGTAGTTATCTATAAAGTCACCATAAATTTCAAATTACCATCTGCTGAATGGTTGATCCGAGGGAAAATACAGAATTAGGTTCCTGGAAATATCTGGTTACAACATTTTCATCAAATAATCAGTGTATAATCATGTTTTATCTCTCTCTCTCTTTCTCTCTCTCTCTCTCTCTCTCTCTCTCTCTCTCTCTCTCTCCCTCTCTCTCTCTTTCCTCTTTCTTTCTTTTTCTTCTTTCTTTCTTCCTTTTCTTTCTTTTTTCTTGAGATTCTTATGGGTTGAAGCCAAAGTTCTAGTGTTCTACCACTGAACTGCACATCCAGACTCCTCCATTTTTACTTGTTGTTCCTAGATTTCCTGTTTTTTATCTTTTACTTTTACAAGGATCTTTCTGAGTTGTGCAGGCTGCCTCAGGCCTCATATTCATAATTCTTTTGCCTCAGCCTATTGAGAAGCTGAGATTACAGGTGTACCTCATGGCACTTGGGTTGTTTTCCATGTATTTCTGTTTAAAGATGCATTAATGAATACCATTGATCAATTAACATTGAACTCACGGACAACAGAAATATATCATGCCTGAATTAATTATATCTAACACACATATTTTCTGCATAACGCACATTGCAGCCTTCTTGCACTTAGGAACCATCCCTAGAGAGACATTTTAAACAGCCAACATCACCAAGGAATGGCATAAGAATGTGTAAATCATCACATCAAATGTGACTGCAGAAGATATCAGTTGTTTATAAGATGAGAACTGAAAGAATAAGGTAGAGTAATACCTTGTTTGACCAGAGCTGGAGTCATATTCTTCAGGCAAGTCAATGTTTTTGCAGCTTGACAATATTCACATATGACCACAAAAGCACAATATTGAGTCAGGGGATATGTTCAAATTTTAAGTACTCAAATTTGTCAAAAAAATCTGTGAACAACAAAGACTAACTATGCTTCTAGTATGTAGACCCATATATTAGACAGCAATTTGGAAATCTAATTAAAAATTCCAGTTATTCTTCTACAAGAAAGTGGAAGAGAGGGGAAATGAAGAAGACAAATTTGAATTTGAAACTCAATTTCATTCAAGTATTCCCTCATTTCAAGTAAATGTATGAAATAATACAATCTGAAATAAAGAATCATCAATGCATTATTGATGAATTTCTTATAGTTTCTCAAGTTGCTTCATTGGCTTAAAGGAAATTTGGGAGAATCTTACACTATTATCATTCAATAAAATCTTCCTCAGTGACCTCACATACAACTAACATATAGCTGAGTGAGTACCATATAGCTAGCTAGATAAACAAATGTATTTTGAATAGTAAGTCCATATTTTATGAAAATTATAAAATTATAGAAATTTATAGAAAATTATAAAAATTTCATTTTTAATGTATAATCTTATGAAAGTCATACACTGCTTATTTTTGCAGACCAAGAAAAGATAAACCCATTCAACTCTTTTCACTGACTTAAAGTTGTACCACAGAACTGCCACTTTGGATAACAGCAAACTAGTATCTACTGACTCAAGTCTTTCATAGATAGCCACTCAAAACTCTGGACTACATACACACACACATAAACTCATATGTATATTATGTAATATATAATGATATGCTTTTGTACCTGATGTCGAATTGGATCAGACTCATACTCACCCATGTACAACAGAATGAAACACTGCCAGGTACTGTGCTATGCCCAACACTATGTCAGTGCTTCTCTGCTACTCATAGGGTTTTCAATGGCTGATTGTTTTGGGGATTGTCTCAGGACTGGACAGCCAGGTCCTTCTCCCTTTTTTTTTTTTTTTTTTTTTTTTTGTGGTGCTGGAGATTGAACCTAGAGCCTCAGGGAGTACAGAGCATCACACTACCAACTGAGCTACATCCTAGCCCATGTTTGTTGTTGTTAGGTGCCATTGAGTCAAGGCCAACTCGGTAAAAACTCTGTATAAAGCAGAATAAAACACTCCCCAATTCTGTGCCAGGAACAGGATCTTATTTACAGTTAAGCCCATTATTACAGACACTGTGTCAATCTATCTGGTGGAGGGTTTTCCTTTTTTTCATTGACCTGCCACTCTCCCAAGCATGATGTCTTTCTCCAAGGATTGGTCCCTCCTGACTACATTGCCAAAATATGTAAGATGCAGTCTAACCATCCTTGCTTCCATGGAGTATTGGTTGTTCTTCCTCTAGGACAGATCTGTTGATTCTTTTGGCAGTCAATAGTATATTCAATAATCGTCTCTGGCACCATATAATGACATATAAATATGTAACATGCACACACATATATACACAATGCCTATATAATACACATACATACAACCATGAGAAGGCATTAAAAAATAAAAATTATGAAGAACCTCTTGTGATATTGAAATTGGAAACAAAAATACTATTTTTAGTTAGGTTCCCTTTGTTACTTTTTCTTTTGTTAAACCAAATAGTTGTTGCCAGTGCTAAAATTTGGATAAAAGCCTACAACCATTTTAGTTGAGATAGAGAAGACATAATTTGGTGTAACCACAGCACCTGGAAAATGAGGAAAAAATATTGGAAAGTAGACAGAGACCAAAAGGCAGCCTATATTGTTCATATAAATTCTGCCTAAATTACTGGCCAACTATGAATTACTCTCCTATAGGATGCTAAGTTAGCTCCTGTCCACAGAAGCTGACAGTGAGACTGCTTTGTATGTGATTTCAGACAAGTTAACTTCTTGTTCAAAAATTCCTAGACTTTTCATAGAAACAAAGCTGAATCTTAAATATCTGAATAAAGTCAAACAAGATCACAGAATTTACACTAGTGATTTCAAGATTTACAGTGATATAGTTATCAAGTCTACCTGGAAATGATATAAAGAATGGCAAATAGATCAATAAAATAAAATACATATCTCAGAAGTAAATCTGAATTTATGAAATCATTTGATTCTTTTCTTAACATCCACACATAAAAACACAATAGTCCATAGTAATTCAATAAGGAAATTGAAGTCTTGAGGACTGGGGTAGAGAATAGGGTGAAGTTAGGAGTATCTTGAATTAGTGAATACCCATTTGGGGAGAAAATCTTAATCCACACCTCACAGTATACATTGAAAGTATTTGATATTGATATAAACCTACACATAAATCCCTATTAATTACAAACTTCCTTACTTACTTAATTTTACACCATCTGATACACTAAGTACTTTACTTATGTATTGAATTATATATTTTTAAATCTGCCAATGATTTGTTCCTTACATGTAGAACATAAGCTGCAGGAGAATGAAATTTTATCTGTTATTGCTCTCCTCAATATACATCCCATACAATATGCTCAGTAATATATATTGAATTACTGAATACATTAAGATAGCCTTAGCAACAAGAGGTAGCAAGAGTCACAATATGGTCTAAAAATATTTATCAAATTCCCTGAAGAATTATGAACATTCCAGCTTCATCAGCAGCTCAAATGTTCACATATTAACAATAATACCTCCTGGTATCTATAGCCATACCACCCTGGTGTCCAACTTCATCAGATCTCAGAAGCTAAGGAGGGTCAGGCCTGGTTTGTCCTTGGATGGGAGACCACCTGGGAATACCAGGTGCTGTGGGTTTAGGAGAAGGATGTGGCAGCCCACACATGAAACAATTAGCCATGGAAAATTCTATGAACAGCAGAGAAGCACGGACATAATGCCAGTCACAGCACAGTGTTGGGGAGTGTTTCCTTCTGTTGTACATAGGGTGGCTATGAGTCAGACCTGACTGGACATCACCTACCAAGCTGTCTATTACATACCTGGTTATCAGGTACTATATGAGACATGATACTAATATTATACAAAATCATATTTTTCTTTATAAATACTCAATAAGATAGTATCACATTAAGAACTTAACGTTAATAGTAGCTAAATAACTTAGCTACACAATCAAATGACTAAACATGGACTTAATCCAGGTATGTTTGAAATAAATCCTGGTTTTGTGTTCATTAAGCAAACCTGAATATATATGATATAACTAAATATACCATGTAGCACTTTCAATGACATGGAATCACAGTATGTCTTGTTCTTAATTCAAATATATATCTAAGATAGCATAAAAGTCTTGGAATGAGCTGGAATTAATTCTACCTGAAAAATGCCTTCCCCTTCAATATCAGATTAAGCAAATAAGTTTAATACTGCTGAGTCTGTGAAACTAGGTACATTTCTCAAAAGCAGAGCCATTTTTTTTTGTTAATAGAATATTAAAGATAGTGAAACTGTAAATATTTATTCATTTCATGAAAAGTTACAGTCAGAGAACTCAATAACAAATATGGCTCAATTTACTAAGTTTAGTTCAAAAATTTGAGTAAAAGTTTATTTAATTAGTTCACAATAGTTATTTTAGAGCATATTCTGGGAAAAGGTAATGAATACATCTGTAGAAATATGACAATGTCAGCAATGACACAATCAAATAACATAATAGAAAGAAAAATCGTTGACTTTGGCTCTCAAACCCCCAAAATGAAAAACCTGGTCTATAAGTTGCCAGGTTTTCCAGGAGAATCGCAGAAGGTAGGGTGAAGATGCTGGGGAAGTTAGAGAGGACATGGATGGAATGCACTGGCTGGCTGTTTGCAGGTCAGAGATCAAAGACTCAGAGAAGTAGAGATGAAGATGTGAAGGAGTTTAAAAATTCTTTTGCCTTCTAATCTAAAGAAAAACTTAAAATTATAGGCTTGCCTGAAACTAACACAGTTTCTTTACCTTGACTCCATTCACATTTGTTTTTGCTTTTAATTGCTGTCAAGTCAATATCCAACTCATACCAACCCTATGTACAATAGACGAAACAGTATTGTCAGTGTTTCTCTGCTATTCATAGGATTTTCAATGGCAGATTGATTTTGGGGAGTGGGTTGCCAGGTCCTTCTCCCAAGCCTACAGAACCTGATGTTCCCAGATGGTCTCCCATCCAAGTACAAATGAGGCCCTGCCCTGTTTAGCTTCCGAGATCTGAAGGGATTGGATGCCACAGTGCTACAGCTGTAGCCATCATTAACATTTAGGGTGGGTTAATTTGTTCTAAGGAGTATACTATGCAGTATGACAGTAGTAAACTTGGGTTCTACGCTGTTACATGCTAGTGCCATCCTCCCCTGACTTGTGACCACTAGAAGTGTTTCCAAATGTTGCTGAATGTGCCATGGTGGGAAAAATTATCTCCCACTGAGAAAAAGTCACTTAATACATTGATGTGTATTAAGGAACACTTAAATGTATCTCTGCCAGGTACTTAAATAAGAAGTTGCCTTTTCTTTGCCTGATGAAACTAATGTCACTACACACTTGGGGCAGAATTTGTCATATTTATATCCCCAAATTTTGTATTTATTATATAATGAAACTAATTTATTAAAATTATACCTTGCAGTCATCTCTAGAATTGTGTTATTTATCTTTTCAGTGAACTAAATATGAATCATTCCCTTACTGACCATTTTCTTATTGAAATAAAATACAAAATATGTTTTCCTAAAATGACTTTTAATATCCTACTTCTATAACTGGAGCAAAGATGAGACATGCACTTTAATATATAATAAAATATTTACTATCATCCAAATACATTTTTTCTATGTAGTGCTGAAATTTAAGGTTGCAGGTCTGGAGACTTTTGTGATGTGTTAGATAAGCAATGCCTACTGAAATTTATTCATTAATGTAGTTATTCAAAAATTATTTAATGACCACCTTCACTGCATAATACACTGTTTCTGAGGAACAAAGAAGGACATTCTAGCCAAAATTCCTTGTGGAGTTTATGCCCTTATTTTGATTTGGAACCTCATAAGCATATCCTTTACTGTCCACATTTCTATCAGTATTCTGCTTTTCTAAGCCTTCACCAAAATTGTTTATTAATCTCTGCTGACAGCATTCTAGGCTTTCTCTAGCTTATTTCTTCATACTGTTCCAAATTCTTTCCATCTGCAATTCTAAAAATCTCCTCCATGTCTTATCAGGTATAGTTGCAGTAACAGCCCCACTTCTCAGTACCAACTTTGTAGCATTGTCAGCTTTACCTTACTGTGACAAAATACCTCAGACAATTAACTTAAAAAGAGGGAAGATTTAGTTTAGTTTTGGAGTTTTCAGTCCATTGTTGGTGGGCTTAATTGCTTTTGGGCCTGTGGCAAGGCAGTGCATCAAGAGAGAGCTTGTGACAAAGGAAGATGCTGACATGGTGGCCAGAAGTGAAGGGGCAAGAGGAAGAGACTGGCATCTCACAACCTTTTTCAAGTGCACATCCTCAATGACCTAAAACCTCTCACTAGGCCCCATCTCTTAATATTTCTATCAATTTCCAATAATGCCACACTGGATTCAAGACTTTAAAGAATTAACCTTTGTAGTGACTCTTGAGACCTAAACTATTGTAAGAATATTTGCTACACAAATTCATTGGGAAAGAAAAAAAAAGCAGCAATAACAGGTTTCATGGCAAAAGTTTTATCTATATACACACACTATAGATAGAATTATATATATATAGCATTTTATATATTAATATTTAAAGATATTTCACATTAGTATCTTTTGTTTCTTTAATTGAAGATGAGCCAATATCAAAGAACACATCAATATGTAGTCTGACTTCAAGTATTTCACTGCAAGTCCATGTAATTTTTTTTCTGAGTCACCTTTTGCAAGGTAAATTCTGAATTGCAAACATTATCTCAGCAATGAAAAGCCATATTTCCTTATCCATTGGCACCTTAATAATAATGATCTCTTTCTGAGTACATCTTGAAAATAAAGTAGAATAAACTGGGAAAACGGGAAAGTCAGAACCCTAGCATATTTCGTACTGAGGAACTGCTATAGTGAGAAGTCTGAAAACAGTTTTGTGACATTTAAAACTTGGGTAGACGAAGTTAGGAGGAGTTGCACAGAAAGGGAGAGGCAAAAGGAAAGACATTGGTCTGTTCCATCTGGTGTCGATCTTTGTTGTACATATTACTCTGACTTAGTAAAGAAGCATTGTTTATTGTCTGAATTTATTTCAAAGAAATTCCAGAGAAAGATTAATTATTTCTCTGCTAGTTATTGTCCTTTGAAATTCACTTTTATGTCTATGAAACAAATAAAATAAAAACATAAATGAAACAGTTCTTAAGTTAGATAAGTGAATTTTATTGTATTTGAAGTAAAGAAAGCAAATTCTGCTATTTTATTGTATTAAAAGAAATTCTAGTAACTCCTGGGGTTTAGTGATAGAACATGGTCTGTTTTAACTGTACGTCATTTGATAATTTTTAGGGAACTGTGGAGACTGAAAATACTTTATGCTGTTTTCCCCATCTCTGTGTAAGTGGATTGGGAGAAAATGGTTAAAGGTAGCTTTTATGTAAGAAAATAATAATTAATATTAAAGAACAGGTTATATGAATATCTGATGAAACAGATTATAAATGTTATAATAAAATATTCATAAATAAAATATTTTATTATAACATTTATAATAAAACAAATGTTTTATTATGACATTTATAATATTAAAATTAATGAACTCAAGTTCTGAACTACACCTTTAATATTTGACTCTGAAAATAGCTAACAGCTAAGCTATGGTCAAATAAAACTTAGAAAAATAGCCTTAAATAATATTAGATCTTGTGGTAACTTCAACACTAAGTAATAAATTCACTAGAATTACAATAATAAGGGAAATCTCTAAAATCTAAGATCCAAAACTTATTCAGTCCACTTTAGTTTTTTTTTTTTTTTTTTTTTTTTTTTCTAGTGCTTACTCAAAATAAAGGTTTAAATTGTTAAACTTCAGGTCAGGAGAAAGTCAGACAATCATTTTCTTTTAGTGTGAAGAATTTTGTTTGTTTCATTGAGTATCTGGATTAGATCTAAAATCAACAGATTATAGCATTGTAGAGAGGTGGTTGTGATGGCAGTGGCAGTGGCCATGGGTGTTTCTACTCCTTAATCATTACCATCCATTGTCTTTCAAATATATTTCAAACTTTGTGCCAGGTGCAGTGGCACATGCCTGTAATCCCAGAGGCTCAAGAGGTGGAGGCAGGAGAATCTCAAATTCAAGATCACAGGCAGTCTGTGTAATTTGGCGAGACCCTGTCTCAAAAAAGTAAACAAAAAATGGGCTGAAGGTGCAGCTCAGTGATCCATCACTTGCAAAGCATGCAAACTCGAAGTCCTGGGTTCAACCCCCAGTACCACACACACACACACACATAAATATGTTTCAAAATTCCTACTGGCTGCAGATGGCCCACATCTAACTCCTTCACATCTGTGGAGACATTCATATATGTCATCATTTCTCTCATTGGTCAGTTCTTCCTACATATGACTTTCTCATCCAGACTGTGAAACTCTTCAGATAGACCAGTTTTTCCTCAAGTACATCAAATTGCCTACAGAAAGTCAAGTAGATACTCTTTGTCTCCATTCTAGAGCACTTAGATACAGAAACTGAAGCATGAAGTTTTTGTGATATACAATTAGAATGTCAAGGTTTCTAGAAAATTCTCCATGCTCATAACTTCTTACTTAACTAAAACCATGGTCTAACTGATCATTAGTCCCAAACACCACATGATATGCATATCTCTATGTCTTTATTCTCCCATTTAAACTAATGAAACTGCTTATATACTGTGACCCTCACATTTTCCAAAATTTCCAAAAAAATCCCTTGGCACTAGAAAGAGCTAGTGAATTTTTTTTCCCAAAACATTTCGTGTGTTTCTTCTTTGCAAATAATGTTTGACTTGGGTTTTCACCTTAAACTAAAATTTCCTTTTTTGGATGACAGTTTTAGCAGCTTCAGTAAACAATGGGCTGCCTCAGAGACTTAAAAACAAGTTTATTGTCTCTCATGACATTGTGAATCAGGAATTCAAACAGAACATCATTGAATGATTTTTCTACTGAAAACATTATTGAATGAATACAGTCACTCATTCTTTTTACCTTAAGGTTGGGCTTCTAGGGAGGGTTCAAAAAGACTCAACATATAGGCCAAATGCTTTAGCAAGGACAGCCTGAATGCTAGACTCACCTGAGCCCCTTTCCCTCTCCATGTAGGTCAGCCCCACACCACATAGTCCCTCCTATTGTAGGTGGAGTTCTTACACAGAGCCTCTCTTTGTGTCTATGGTGGACTCTTTTTTGACACAGGAATTAAGTTTTAAATATTTGAGCACCTTGAAATTATATTCTATTTGTTAAATCATTTAATTTTGGTTTATTTGTTCTGTGCTTAAACAGTAAAAATTGAATATTTTGAAATTTATTGTGGTTTATTGTCCATCATATGATATATTTACAATTAAAAGCCGACTGAATATAATGTATACATAACCAAAAGGTCACATATTCTAAAACTATTGGCTATAGTCTCCTATATTTGTTAGTTAACCATAATACTTATGCTAATTTGAGTTAAAGTTATAAAACTTGCTTATTTTTAAAATTTTTCTTTATTCATTTTGTTTTATGTATATTAAGCTTTTTGGTTAGGGATGAAAAAATAAGTATTTTTATGGCAGTCTCTTGAGCTGTCATTTTATGTCATTATAAAATTTTTCTCTAATTCTCATTGTATTTCTTGCTTTAAAGTCTTATTTGTCTGTATTAATATTGTCATACTACACACTTTTTAAAGAGATAGAAATTTAACCCTTATTTAAGTAACTTCTAGATAAATAGCCTTAGGCAGAAGTGTCCATGAATAGTTATGATATGAGACAGTTATGAATTACATTGAAAAATAATTTTCATTACTTTGAAAAAGTGTTACATTTGGCTTAATAATATCTATAGAGTATCTATCTGTTCACTACTAATGCACTCTTCCCTGTTTCTCTCTCTCTCACACACACACACAAACACATCATCTCTCTCATGTTCACGCATAAATGTAGGTCATATTTTTGTTTACCAGTAACCATACTAATGAAAATCTGTAGTTGTCCGGCTGGCTGGCTTGATTTAAAAAGTAAAAGTTTAAGAATTTTATTTGAATAGATAATTTTAAAAATCCCATATGAATTCTTGCCCCCATAAAAGCAGATACTTGAATATGAGACAAAATTTGGCATGCTACTCATTACTTGATCTTTCATTTTAGGTCCTTCCCCCATCCCTTTGTTTATTTGTTTGTTTGATTCTACATGTTTAAGTTATCTATGGTTTAGAAATATTTAAGTTTTTAAAAAATAGCCTAAGAATACGTCATAAATGAAAGAATCCTGCTGTTTCTTTGGATAGGGTAGTCCTGGTAATAAAGTCAGTGGTCTGAAGCTATTGACTGTTGAGCTCATAAAACCTGAAGTCTTCCCTCCATGTTTTCCTCTAGTAGCTTCCAAGTTTCAAGTCTTACATTAAGGCATTTGGTACATTTAGAATTAACTTTAGTACAAGGTGAGAGTTAAGCATCTAGTTTTCATCTTCTGCATGTGGATATCTATTTTAGCCCAAACTACTTATAAAGAGACTGTTTTATTTCCAACTCATATTTCTGGCACCTTAGTCAAGAATCAGACGGCCATAGCTGTGTAGATTAATTTCTAGGTCTTCTGTTCTGTTTTTGTGCCAGTGCCATGTTGTTTTTGTTACTATGGCTCTATAATATAGTGTGAAGTCAGGTATTGTGACATCTCCAATGTTGGTTTTTCTTCAGGATTGTTTTTGGCTATTTGGGATATTTTTGTTTCCATATGAATTTTACGCTTCCCTTTTCTTTTTCTATGAAGAAAGTCATTGAATTTTAATGGGGATTGCACTAGCTATGTACATTGTTTTCAGTATTATGATCATTTTAACAACATCAATTTTGCCAATCCATGAGCATGGATGGTCTTTCCATTTTCTACTAAAAAAAAAAAAAAAATAGAAAGAAATTCTTTCTTTAGTGTTTCATGGTTTTCGTTTTAGAAATCTTCCACCTTTTCAGTTAGGTGTATACCTGGTTTGTTTTTGTTTTTGTTTTT
Organism: Pedetes capensis; assembly: GCA_007922755.1. Lineage (NCBI taxonomy): Eukaryota > Metazoa > Chordata > Mammalia > Rodentia > Pedetidae > Pedetes > Pedetes capensis. The sequence continues at coordinate 12,352 of VMDO01022048.1, forward strand.
TTTTAAGCTAGTATGAAAGAGATTGTTTTCCTGATCTCTTTATCAGTGATTTTATCATAGGTGTATAGAAAAGCTATAGATTTTTATATGTTGATTTTGTATCTTACTACTTTGCTAAAAGTTTTGATCAGATTTAAATCTTCTAATAGATTCTTTGTGTGTGTGTGTGTATGGCGCTGGGGGTTGAACCCACGGCCTCGTGCTTGCATGTTCTGCAACTGCTGGAACACTGAGCTGCACCCTAAGCCCATTTTTTTACTTATTGAGACAGGGTCTCAATAAGTAAAGGCCTCTGGTCTCAAACCTGTGATCCTCCTGCCTCTGCCTCCCAAGCCACTGGGATTACAGGTGTGCGCCACCGCGCCCAGATTCTGATAGATTCTTTAGGGTCTTTAAATATAGGGTGATATAATCTGCAAATAGCAATAATATGACATTATGTCCTAGGCCCAAATAATCAAAATAGGTTTTTCATCTACGTAACGACTAGTCAGAAATGTAAGAGCCATGAAGAACTTATAATTATATGACACTTCTTAAGCAATGAAGGTTTCTAAGCAACTCAGTTTTTATCTAGTAAATAGCAAGAGTGTCCTCTCTTCAACAGTTAATGACAACAATTAATACCCAGAGAAAATTTCCATATTCCTCTATAGTTCTCCACAGAAAAACATATCTGTAAAGAAAGAAATGAGGACAGAGTTAGATCATGGAGGGCTTGCAATGTACAGAAAGGACTTGAAGCTTTTCAGTGGAAAATATTGAAATATTTTCAGCAAAAGAGTAATCTGATAATATTTATATTTAGAGAACATAATTAATCAACCACATGCAAAATGAATCACAGGTATAAGAAAAGATGAAATCATATCACTTGTAGCAAAGTGGATGGAACTTGAGACCATTATGTTAAGTGAAATAAACCAGGCACAGAATGGCAAGTACCACATGATCTGACAAAAAGTGGAATCTAAAATAGTTGATGTCATAAAACTTGAAAGTTGAATGGTGGTTATCAGAATCTGGGGAAGACAGGGGTGGGAGAGAGAGATGGGAAAGTTGGTTAATGGGTACCAGTAGGGTGACTATAGGTAATAATATTGTGCTGTACATTTCTGAAAGCTATAGGGAAGGATTTTGAAGGTTTTTTTTTTTTCAATAAAGAAGAGGTAAATGTTTGAAAAGATAGATATGCTTACCCAATTTAAAATTATGCAACATATTCATGTATTAAAGCATCACAAGGAAACCCATAAATATGTAAAAATTGTATGTTTTGGAATATCAGTTAAAGTAAATTTAAGTTAAAAATTGTACAGAGTTACTAAGTTAACTTGAAGATATTAAAGAATCTGCATGAAAAATAAGCATCACTTTGACAGAATGGTCTAGGATAAGCTATTTTGAATTTAGAGTCAAGAGAATTTGGAGATTGATTCTGAGTAGACAGAGAAGAGAAAAACATGAAAGATAAATCACTAGTGCAGAAAAATTAGAAATAATCTACTTTGGAATTTAGCTTTTGATGTATCATTTTGGATGGAATAATATTATCTCTGAAGATTCTTCCACATTAAAGACTTTTTTCTGGTAATTATCTTCTTTACCTTGTAATTAGTTTATAAGCCATTGAAAAAAGAAAATAAAGATTTCCATACACAAAAGGATCATACACAGAATTTTTATAAATAAACTTACCACCTGAAAGTTGTAGAGTTCTAACAATCTCTAGATAAATTTAAAATTTACTACAAATGCCATATTAGTGGAGATTTCCAAGGCTCTGAGTTTGTTTTTTCCAAGTATTTGGCACTGAATTTTCTCTGAGCAAACTAATTGATAATACTTAGCTGATTTAACCTTTTTGACATGTATTCTTTTATTCCCCCTTCAGATTCACATTGTTGCATCCTTTACTTTCACATATATAATGAAATATTTAAAATTAGTTTAGAAAATTAGTTTAGAAAGTTAGTAGTTTAAATGCTTAAAATGGCAGAGTTCTTAAACTAATATATTTCAAACTTTGGGGTACTCTAAAATCAACGAGGAGCTTAAAATACATAAATCTAGGCCACATATTCAAAATTCCTGCCTCAGTAATTCTGGAGAAGTGTTCAGGAATATGATTTGTTTGTTTATTTAATTCATTTATTAATAAGAAATATGTTTGACATATATAACTCTGATTGTCCTTTGAAAAACAATGATAAGCGCTAGCCACATTTTTCTTCATGCTCTATTTCATCTCAAATACATATAATAGTATAGCATTAGTAGATTCCAGGCCTATTAGTATACTAATTCTCTTCATTGTGAAGTACTCTATGTTTTTTTTCCTGGGGAGTGGAATCTTAGGTGAAAAAGTTCCATATGTACTCAAAATTAAATGAAGTAGCCAGTACTGGCCAATGAAATGAGAATACCTTCTGAAAATGTGCTCTGTGTTGTGATAGGTGGGTAGCTCCAGTATGTAAACATAAAGTCAGTGATCACACAACTTGGTTGTGTATAAAAATCAACCAAATAACTTTAAAACATCCTTATCTGCCAGCCATATCCAAGACTGATAAAATAATTCTCACTGGAGGTTAAACCCAGCATTTTAAAAACACCTCCCATGTGTAGCAAAGATTGAGAAACACTCATCTAAACTCTCAACTAATGATAAGCTCAACCAAGTAAGAGTGCCTTATAAGTACCCTATGAATCTTACATATGGCCTCTACCAAACTAAATGACAGTGGCATGGTCATTATTTCTCTATTCTTTTCTAATAGCAGTAACCACCCTACATATATTAAAATTTAGAGTAAAAATCCATATTGAAAGATCAGTTTTATTAAATTTATAAGTGATAAACTTCAATATTTATCAAGTGTAAATACAATTTGAAGTACATAAGTTTTTCCTTTTCTCACTGTGCCATTAAAATTCCTATTAATTTTTTTTCATTTTCAGGTTTCACATTGGTGAAGAATAATCTGAATTTTGATGTCAGCCTTACAGAATTCAAGGTTTCATAAATAAATATAAGCAAAAACAGCTGTAAGCAGGACCATTTGAATTCAAAATAAAAACATGGAGCTTTTTTGTTTAAAAACTGAACAATGTAAATTACTTTAATATAGAAAGATCTTTTCAGTGGGAAAATTTACTTGCAAGTCTATCTTTCTTACGAGTTTTCCTGAATCAATGTCAGTTTAAATAGTAAAAAAGCATTGTTTCTGCAACTGAGATGTTGTTATTGGGTCTCAGAGTAGCATCTGATTTATAGTGACCAAAGATCTCTTTAGAGTATTGAAAAGTAAAGATGTCACATTGAAGACAAAGGTGCATCTGACTCATGCCATGGTATTTTCAGTCACATCATATGGTTGTGAAAACTGGACATTAAACAAGGGAGACAGGAAAAGAATTGATGCTTTTGAATTATGGTGCTGGAGATGTCTATTGAATATACCATGGACTGCCAAAAGAACCAACAAATCTGTCCTAGTTGAAGTGCAACCAGAGCGCTCCTTGGAAGAAAGGATGGCTAGACTGCATCTTATGTATTTTGGACATGTAGTCAGGAGAGATCAATCCCTAGAGAAAGACACCATGTTTGGGAGAGTGGCAGGTCAATGCAAAAGAGGAAAACCCTCCCCCAGATGGATTGACACAGTGTTTGCAACAATGGGCTTAAACATAAATGAGATTGTGTGCCTGGCACAGAATTGGGAAGTGTTTTGATCTGCTGTACATAAGGTTTCTATGAGTCAGACTCAACTAGATGGCATCTAACAACAACAACAACAACAATGTACAACAAAAGGAAACACTACCTGACACTGTGTCATGCCCAGTACTATTGTCAGTGCTTCTCTGCTATTCATAGAATTTCCATTGCTGGATTGTTTTGGGAGTGGCTTGACAGGTCCTCCCTAGTCTATAGCACTTACTATTCCCAGGTGGTCTCCCATCCAAGGACTAACAAGGCCCACCCTGCTTAGCTTCTGAGATCAGGAGGGATCAAATGCCCAGGTGCTATGGTTGCAGATGAAACTGAGATAATTAAGAGTAGATATCAAAGTATTATCTTTATACTACCAAAGTTTTCCAGTGTTTGAGAATAATTAGTAATTAGATACACAAAATTAGAGAACACTGACAGGAAATATACTCATGACTTCTTTGTAAGTGGTATTAGTTTCCTAGAGCTGCCCAAGTTAATTACCAAATATTTGATGGCATAAAGCAACCGAAGTTTTTTTCTCATATAAAATAAACTTCAAAGTCAAGGTGTCATTAGTGTTGGTGCCTTCTGGAAGTTCTAAGGAAGAATTCACTTCATTTCTCTCTCCTTACTTCTGGTGATCTTGGTTACCCTCAGTAGTCATTTGTTTAGGAATGCAGCATCCAATTTCCACATGTGTGTTCATGTGGTGCTTACAGCCATACCACTGTGGCATACGATCCCGTCAGATCTCAGAAGCTAAGCAGGGTTGGGCCTGGTTATTACTTGGATGGGATGCCTGGGAACACCAGGTCCTGTAGGCTTGGGAGAAAGACTTGACAACCCACCCCTAAAAAACAATCAGCCATTGAAAACCCTATGAATATCAGAGAAGGACTAACAATAGTGTTTCACTTGTACGTAGGGTCAATATGGGTGGACACCCAATCAAGGGCACCTAACAACAACAACAGCAACTAACAACAACAACAAGTTCATGTGGCAGCCCCTGTGTCTCTGTCTTTTCCTTTACTGCTTCTTATAAGGACACCTATTAATGTGCTTAGCCTCTACCCTAACCCAGCATGATGTCATCTTGGGGTTCTTCGGTGATTACATTTGCAAAGTCCTTTAACCCAAATAACGTCATTCAGTTGTTCTGAGTGAACAAAGATTTGGGGAGAGACATTTAACCCACTAAGATCAGTTATACTTTATCCTCCTTTCTCTTTTTATACTGATTCACTTCACATTTGTGAAACCAATTTAATTCATGATAGAAAATAAATTCCTTCACTGTAAAAAATTCCACTTAAAAAGAAGTAGAGGGTAAGCATTAGATTTAACTTTAAACAACCTTGGTTAAAATTCTATCTTAGTCACTTTCCAGCTTATGTGGTGTTTAGGAAATCACAATTTATATTGATCATATATATATATATATATATATATATATATATATATACACATATATATGGTAATACTTTAGCATTAGCACAATATTATTGCAATCGAAGAGATGTGTGAAAGTATATAAATCAGTACAGTATACCCACAGACATCTTTAAGATTTTAATTTTACTTAAAATATATAAATTAATATTTACTTCAAAATATTTAATTTCTTTACCACACTCGTAATTCAACTATTTTAATATTTTCTTTGAAATGAGCAATAGCACATAGATATTTGGGAAGCAATTTGGGTTTTTCTTTTTTTCTAGTATTTTAAGATATCTCTCCAATTTCCAACTTAAAGCAATTTTAAGGAATTATTTTACTAGAGCCTTTCAGAGATTTTAAGTAGATTTTCATATTAAAAATTTTCAATAAAATTGCATCATTAAATTCTATAATTCTAGTGGCCTGCAGCCATACCGTTGTGGCATCGATCCCATCAAATTTAGGAAGATTAGTGGGGTCAGGCCTGGTTAGTATTTGGACAGGAGACCACCCTGGAACACCAGGTGCTGTAGGCTTGGGAGAAGGACTTGGCAACCCACTCCGAAAAAGCAACCCGCCATCGAAAGCCTTATGAATAGCAAAGAAGCATGACAATAGTGTTTTGCCTGCTGTACACAGGGTTGCTATGACTCAGACACTGACTCGACAGCACCTAACAGCAACAAACAACAATAATTCTAGTAATAAATATGACAGGTAACAAGGGTTTGGGGATACACTTAGACTACGGATAAGCATTCCTTTCAAGTGCTGCAAGCAAGTGGCCATGGCCATATTAAAGAATAGCCTAGTTGCTAGTGTTCAGAGTATTTTGATCATTAATCACTATAATTTATAGACAATAGAAAACTTTAGCTAATGAGGCTATTTGGTTACCTAAAAGTTAGTAAATAGGGCTTTTTTATTATACAATTTCATGCCCAAAAGGAAATATTTGCTTTTCTACTGATTTTCGAATTCCATAATGATTAATCATACTACCAAATTTTTGCTTTCATTTTTTTTTCTGTGAGTGTCCATTACATTGTCAATTCAATTGCATTCCCATAAGGGGATAAATTGTGTCTGATTTATCTTTCTCTATTTCTGTTTTTCTTGATACAGACCTCATGTACACTGAATTTTGCTGAAGAAATGAATCTTGCTTTAAAAGATACAGAAATAGTTATGTGTTACATGTTGCCTAATTTGAATTTTTTTACTAACAAAATATGAGAAAAGTACATGTCTATGTGTCAGAAAAGAAAATAATGCTGAGATGCTTCTAAAAATTATAGACCTGTCCTTTATATTTAAACATTACATGCTTTCATAGTGTCAATGTTTAATTCTTTACACATTAGATAACTGCCTTCTTCAAAAAATTCTGTATCACTTCTCACATGTGTATTTTTGTTTTTACACACATATGCATTGATTGTGAGGGGTCTTTACGGTTGATTAACATCATGATAACACAAAACAATTATCATGTTAAATAGCATTCAAATTCATTATCAAGAACAATGGATCACAGATGTGCACTACAATGGTTGTTCCAAAGCCAAAAGTTATATGAAAATTTTAAAAGAATTTTGACTGCCTACAGAAAACCACTAAAGCTGGATTTAAATTATCCAATTCTCCATGGTAGTTATCAGAGTGTCTGGGAAAGAGTACTACATAGGTGTTTCCAAATTGATTGATGATGTTTTTGGATGAATATAAATTGAATTGAAAGCTCTCTTCTTGTCTCACTCCAAAGTCATATGATGGTGCATTCCAAAAAGACTGGTGGTTTTTTCAAAACATCTCAAAAGTTAAAGTATCAGTAAAGTTTGAGCTAATCCTTATACAAGGAGAAGGTAATGCTTTGTGAAATAACAGTCACACAATAAAAAATAAAGATGTGAAAATGCTCAGAGGATAAAGCCAGCTCTGTTCATCTTTTACTTTTTTAGAGACAGCTAAGATTACCAGCAGCAACAGAATACCAAATACCACCTTGATGTGTACCTCCTTATCTGTGGTTTCATTTTCCGCACTTTCAGTTACACATGGTCAAACATAGTCCAATAAATGCTCCAAAAATATTAAATGAAAAATTCCAAATTAAACAAGTCATAAGCTTTAAAATGTGCACCATCTTGAGTACTGTGCTGACCTTTCAAGCTACCCCAGTCTGTCTTGCTTGAGATGTGAATGACTCTTGTGTCCAGAACTTGTATACTGCATACACTACCCACCATTAGTCACTTAGTAGTGATCTTGACTAGCAGATAAAAGACCTTTGCATGATTTTTGTTCAAGTAACTCATATTTTACTTAACAATGGCACAAAGTCCAATAGCAGTGATGCTGGACTTTCGGATATACCGAGAAAATTCTACAAAGAGGTTTTTCTTTTTTAAAGTGAAAAATGTGAAAGTTCTCAACATAATGAGGAAAGAAAAAGTATACATGCTGAGGCTGATAAGATCTACAGTGAGAATAAATCATCCATCTGTGAAATTGTGAAGGATAAAGAAATTCATCCTGGTTTTGCTATTGCACTTCAAACTACAAAAGTTATGGTCAGAGTAGTTAACATAGAAAAGTCATTGAATTTATGGGTGGAAGCTGGGTGTGGTGGTACACGCCTGTAATTTCAGGGACTCCAGAGGGAGATCATAAGTTCCAGGGCAGAGGCAGCCTGAATAACTTAGTAAGACCCTGTCTCAAGATAAACAAATAAACAAACAAACAAAAAGATAATAATAATTTACAGGTGGAAGACATGAACAGAAAATATGGTCCATTGTAGTCAATCTACTGGACAAAAAAGTATTGAGTCTATATTAGGATTTATTATTGCTAATCTCTTAAAGTGTCCAATTTATAAATTACAATGTCATTCATGTGTTAATCAGCTTTCCTTCACAGTGACCAAATCAACTTAAAGGAGCAAAGAATTATTTTGGCTCACGATTTCAAAAACTTCAGTCCATGATTAGTTGGCTTCATTGTTTCGGACTCTGTGTCTAGGCAGAATATCAGGTGGGAAGATGGTAGTAGAGCAAAGCCAAAAGAGAGTAGGGGTAAAGAAAGGGACTGAGGTTCCAATGTCCCCTTCAAGGGCTCTCTTCCAATGGCCTAAATTCTTTCCACTATGCCCCCCCTCCTAAATGTCCTGCAACCTCTCCATAGCACCACAGGCTGGTGATGAAGCACATGGATTTTGGGGGACATTTAATATCCAAACTGTAACATTCGTATTGTCTCCTAAAGGCTCAGATCCATCCCACAACGCAAAAGGCATTCATTCTATGTCCAAGGGTCCCCATAGTTTCAACACTAATGAACGGTAGAAACCTACCGACCTCTGAGGCTCAAGGCAAACTCCACTGAGAGCCCTTTTAAAAATTAAATTATAAATCTTCCCAATATTAAGGCACAGAGTAAATAGTCCCACTCCAAAAGACAGAAATAGGGGTATAGAAAGGAAAAATCAGACCAAAGCAAGCCTGAAACACAGCAATTGTTGTTTGGTGCTATAAAGTCAATGTCTAACTCATAGCAACCCTACATATAATAGACGAAACACTATTGTTGTGCTTCTCTGCTAGTCATAGGGTTTTCAATGGCTGATTGTTTTTTGGGAGTGGGTTGCTGGGTCCTTCTCCCAAGCCTACAGCACCTGGTGTTCACAGGCAGTCTCCTATCCATGTACTAACCAGGCTAGGCCCTGCTTAGCTTCAGATATCTGGAGGGATTGGATGCCACAGTGGTACAGCTGCAAGTGAAACCCAGAGGAGTTAATATTAAATCTTGTAGGCCAATGACTATTATCTGGGACAAACATTGATAGGATGTGAGCTCTGAAAGGCTTAGACATCACTGCTCTTTATAGTTTTGTTTGCTGCAGCCTACATTGTCACTCATGTTGGCTGGCTCTACTTCTTGCCTACAGCTTCACTCAGCCAATGATCCACATTCCTGGATCTCTAACTTGTTGGGGTCACCATTGCAGCTTTTGCTTCACTCACAAACCTTCACATATCATTCTGACAAGGACTTCTTTTAGGAATTCTGACCTTGCAACACACTGCCTGGCCTCCTAGGCTTTCCTTTGAAATCTTGGTGGAAGGCTCCGTGATCACAACTCTTGCATTTTCCATGCTTAAAAAGCCAGCATGGCATAGATAATGCCAAGGATTACTGACATCATGAGGTATACTAGGACCTCCTGCAATCTTGGCCACAGTAGCCTCTGAATGCCTTGTTGAACACAGGGAAATAAACCCCTGGGAACAATTCCCTAGGTTTGCAAGTATGAACAGAGCAACCAGGACTCTCTTCTCAAACACATCTGCTAAGTAGTGTCTTGTTGACTTCCCAAATGGCCTCAGGGCATCTTTCCTATTGTTCCAGTACAAAGTACTTGCCTTCTTTTAAATGGCATTAGTCTCTGGCAAGTTTACCTTCTTGGGCTGCCATTTTAAATGCGTTCTTTTTCTGAACAAAGTTTTTCAAATCTTTCTGGTCTGCTTTTCACTCCCATTTGTCATTGTAAATTAAACTAAAAGTATCAAGTGACATCCATGCCACTGCCAGAATGCTGTGCTCCCATGAACCTCCTTCTGTCAAATAAATTAGCCCATCACCTTTAAATTCAGTCTCTCACAAATCCTCAGGGTATAGACATATTGCCATAAGTTCTTTGTCTGAATGTAACACAAATGGCCTGTAGACTAATTCCAAGCTGATTGATCATTTCTATCTGAAACCTCACAAGCACAGTCTTTATTATGTGCATTTCTATCAGCATTTTGGTCTCTTGAGCTCTCAACAGAATTGTTTATAAAGCTATCCTAACAATCTTAGACTTTCTCTATCCCACTTCTCCAATCTTTTCCAAACTCTTCCCACAAACCAATTCTAAAGACTTTTGAAGCTTGTGCATTAATGTTCGTAGCACCTTCATTTTTAATAAGCAACAACTGAAAGGAACCTATCTGGCCATCAACAGGTAAATAGACAAACAGTAACACAACCAAATAACGTAATACTTCTCAGCAATAAATATGAATAAACTATTGATATCAAAACAAACACAGATAAATCTCAAAAAATTCAGGGTGACATAAGCCATACCAAAAAAAAAAAAAAAAAAACATGTACACTCTGTGTGATTCCGCGTATATATTACTTCACAAAATGTAAACTGATCTGTTGTGGTAGAAAGCAGAACAATGATTTTCTAGGGGTTGTTGATGAGACATAGATAGAATTAAGGAGTGATTACCAAAGGTTAGAGGGAAGCATTGGAGGGTACTGGATATTTTATCTTGAATGTGGTGATGTATGAAATATATATATATATATATATATATATATATATATATATATATGTGTGTGTGTATATATATATATATATATATATATATATATATATATATATATATATATATATATATATATATATGTGTGTGTGTATATATATATACATATATATATATACATATATATATACATATATATATATTTATCAAATCATAAACTTTATGTGCAGTTTGTTTTATGACAATTACACCTTAATAAAGTTGATGAAAAGCAAACTGAATAAAAGAATGAAAGTCTAAACTGTCAAAATAGCAAATAAAAATTCTTTTGAAGACCTGAGCTTTTTATTACATCATGTAAATCCTTCCTATTACTTTGAAATCTTGGGTTCTTGCTCACGTTTTAATTGCCTAAAAATTTTCCCTACAATCCCTATTCACCTGAGCTTGCAGCACACTTAAAAATAATGTGCAAACCAAATTACACCAAGAACTTTATCATTTTGTCAATATCACAACATAAAACACAAAATGCAAGCAGGTGGAAAAGGTGTTAATGGGTTTTTAGAAAATACTTGTATAAAAATAACATCAAAGCTTTATTATTATCAAAATTATAGAAGTACAAACATTTATGCAGCTATATCAAAATGCAATATGTTGTTCATTTACATCTTAACAGTACTGAATATGTTTATTCCTTAGTTTCACCAGCCTTAGAGAATTTTCTGGCATTTTTTCTTTTCTCTTTCCACATTAACATAATGTATGGAAATGTAGACTTAGAACTTTTATGCTAAAATGTAAAAACTTTGCATATAAAATAAACTATAATAATAATTTCCTCAAATGAACTTTAAAGTGTTTAATCACATGACTGCTGAAAATAGATGACCAAATAGCTAAAAGCTACTGGAACACTATTACTATCAAAACCCTTTTTGGTAATCATATAAGAATCTGTGTGGGATTTTTAATGTCATCATATGTCAGTGGTAAAAGTGATAATTTAGCAGTGATGTCAAGATCCCCTCCAAATTCCACTGCACTTAGCATCTGAAAAATAATGAACCCAAATTTCTTTCTGCTGAAAATAAATATACCACTAACAAGTTCTGGCCTATATGAGTCCAAATCATTTTCTCCAAACATGTTTATTAAAATATATTAATATCAGAAACATGTTTATTCACTATCAGTAGTGTTCATTGCATTATATTTCAGGCATCATTCTAAGGACTACTTAGGTATTAATTCTTTCACTACACTATAATGTCGATAATAATGTTATCTCAATTTTAACAGACATGAAACTTTGCTCAGGGAGGTTAAGGTAGGAGTTTCAAAAGGGTAGAATTGTGTTCCCCACCCTTGAGTCCATATGTTGAAGGCCTAACCCTCTGTACTTCAGAATGTGAACTTATCAAGGAGGGCCCTTAATTCCCCTTGACTGTTAACAATAAGAAAAGAAGAAGTTAGAGCCAGGCACAGTGGCCCACAACTGTAATCCCAGTGACTCCAGAGGCAGAGGCTGGAGGATCCCAAGTTTAAGATCAGAAGCAATCTGCATAACTTAATGGGACCCTGTCTCAAAAAGTAAAAAAATGAGCTGAGGGTGTATCTCAGTAGCACAGCACTTGCAAAGCACAAGGCCCTAAGTTCAAACTCTAGTCATGCAAGAAAAAAAAAAAAAAAAAAAAGAAGAGAAAAGAAAAAAAAGAAAAGAAGTTAGAGACAGACAAGAACACAGAGAGAAGATAAAGTCAGAGATGTTGGTGATGCAGCAGAAACCAAGGAGCATAAAAGACTAGCAGGAAACGTCTAAAAACCAGGAACAAGACATGAACAGATTCCCCCTCACAGCCCTCAGAAGGAATCTGCCCAACAACACCTTGACCTCAGACCTCTAGCTCCAAAGAACTAGAATTTAGTACATTTCTGTTTTTTAAATCTCCCCTTTTCATGCTTTGTTATGATAACTCTAGCAAACTAACACAGGCATGGGATCCAAACACCTGACTCCAGAGTACTCACTACATTGTGAATTTCCAGTATATATGAATTATATTGTAATTCAGAGTCAGAAAGGCAAGAATCTAAGAAGTGGAACATAGAAGTAAAATTAGGAAGAAGAAATTGTAGAGAGAGGAATATATGTACCTCAGCACAAATGATAAGAAGTTCAAACATTTTGAATGAAGAAATTACAAGAGGCTTTTTACGTGTTGAAAATGGAGAAGAATGGAAGGAAGGCAGCCTTATGAAAAGTAAGGACAAATACACTAATAGAGAAGTAGAATTAACTTATAGAAAATTACATTTATTTTTCAGATGTGCCAAAAAGTGTAGCTGTACCTAAATCCTGGGATGATGAGATGTCTAATAGGTGAAAAATACATATTCTTGCAAAACCAAGAAGGTGGCTAGAGTTACAGCAAGTTGCTGCTGTCACAGAATAGCTTTGTATATAACCTCAAGCATGGCTGATTCAAAATTTCATGTCAATTGACCTAAAAGAGTCAATGACCTCGTCATATACCTTACATCTAAAAAATAACTTGCTCTGAGAAATCTGGTGTATCAAAAAAAAAAAAATTACTGTTAACATTTAGTGTTGCCAAAAAGAAATCTAAACAAAATGTAATGCTTTTTGTTTTGTTGTTTTATTTTGTTGTTGTGGTGGTGGTTTATTTAGTTTGGTAGAGAAGCTATTGCATTCTCTTTGGAAGTATTGGGATTTTTATTTTATTTATTTAATTATTTTTTGGGTAAGATAAGCCACTGTCTGTACTAGTAACACAATTCTAGAAGAAGCTTGGTTAATGAACTTGCTCTGGTTGCACAACAGAGCCCAGGAATGTTCTTATAACCATACAGTTTTCTTGCAGAGAACCTTGAGTTATTGATTAGGGATATTAGACTATACTGTGATGCAAAGTATAAGTCCTATGTTAATGATATACCCAGGATCTAACTCAGGGGTCTCCAGCACCCATCTAAATGTATATATATGATAGAGAACTCTAGCCTTATATAACTATGTATCTGAAGCTGGCTCTTAAAGGAGATAGTTTTGCTCCTAATAATTCTTATATAATATTTACTCACATAGACTTTGTTATCTAAAACTATGTATTTATTGACAAGGATTTAGGGAGACAGGAAGCTGTTCCCTATCTTGAAGAATGATGCTGCGCTCTCTACTGCTACAACATTCCTTTTAGACTTTTGGACTCTAGACTCTGTTCATTTTCATTCCATCTATTTGATATTAATTTTGAAAGTTATCCATATAGTTGGAACACACTGTTTACCCATATTGTTCTGAAATTTGGCCAAATTTTACATATCTCCTATCTATTTAGCTGCCATCTGTCTTGATCTACCTACCTACCTATCTGTATATCTCGTTTTATCTTTTTTTTTCTTCCCAGGGACAGGGGGTTGAGCCCAGGGACTCGCACTTCCATGCTTTGCAAGTGATGGACCACTGAGCTGCACCCCCAGCCCACTTCTCTTACTTTTTTGAGACAGGGTCTCGCTAAGTTATGCAGACTGCCCCGGTCTCTGCCAAGCCACTGGGATTACAGGTGTGCACCCCCCCGCCCGGCTCTCATTTTATCATTTTTGATAGTGAGTGGATTCATTCAATTTGAGGATGAACATTGCTCTCAGGCCTTGGAAAGTTTTAAATATTTTTTCTAAATACTTCTTTACTTTCCTTTCAGTAATTGCTCTTAGACTGATTTATCCTCTTTAGATGTACTGTCTATTATAATTTTTACAAATATTTTCCATCTTTCTGTATTTTGCAAGAAGAACTCTATTTGTTTCAGTTATCCAGCTTGCTAATTAGCTTTCTATTCTATTATTTAGTCATCCATTTAGTTGGGGTTTTTTTTGGTATTTATTTTTATATACAAGATTTACATTTAGTTGATTTTGCATGAATATTTTATGTTGTGTCACACATTAAGTATACTTTTTTAATTTCTCTAAACATATCAGTGCCTGCAGCCATAGCCCTGTGGCATCCCATCCTGTCAGATCGCAGAAGCTAAGCAGGGCCTGGTCTGGTTAGTACTTGGATGGGAGACCGCCTGGGGAACACCAGTGCTGTAGGCTTGGAAGAGGAACCATGCAACCCACTCCCCTAAATCAATCTGCCATTGAAAACCCTATGAACAGCAGAGAAGCACTGACAATAGTGTTTCACTTTTTGTAGACAGAGTCACTATGAGCTGGATACCAATGCGAGGGCACCTAACAATAACAAACAAATTAGTTATATCTTTGAGTTTGTTTTCATGTTTCCTAACATTATAGTTCTTCTGCTTACTAAATTTGGTATTTCTATTTCACAGTGTTACTTTTAAAATAATTGATGACCTCTAGGTTTTGACTCATGTATTTGAGATCCTGTGATAATTTTTCTGTGATTACATGCTCTTTTAAAGTCATGAAATATATTTATTCTGAGTTTTAAAACTTAGATTACTACAAAATTAAATGTCTAGTTATATATAATTTTCTCTCTGGAATACAAATTAAAATTATTCATTAATGTTATCAACCATGTTGATTCAATTCTTTACACTTGAAAATCAATTTTCTCAAAAGAAAGACAAATAAAATATAGAAATTATTTATTAATATCTGTAGAACTCTGTCAAGACAGGTGAAAGAAAACAACACAAAGTCACACATTTCTCCCCCTCTGATACTGATAAGTTTTATGCTTCCAAAATAAAATGGTAGGGCAGGCATTCCCATTCTGAAAGGGAAAAATAGAGAAGAAAGGGAAATTTGTTCTATGTATGTTTAAAACTCAATAGGAAAACAATATTGAGTCTTACTGTTTGGAGAACAAAACAATTTCCTTTGACTCCATGTCCCATATCCTGGACATACTGGGGCAGGGCTGGCCTCCAAGGCCTCACAAAGTCTTGACTTACAGCTTTACTGGGTTCAGTTCAGCCACAAAGATCCCACAGGTTTAAGACTGATGCTTGCAGTTTCATGGACTTGAGTTGCACTGGTGGTTCTGCAGTTCTGGAGTCTTAGAGTGGCCAGACTCTCATGGATCTACTAGGCATCACCCTAGTGGGGCTTTCTGGTGTGTGTATACCTCTGTAACAAGTCTCTGCCTGCCCCCCAAAGCTACCCTCAGCATCTTTTGAAATCTCGATTGAGCCAGTTATGGCCGGCCCTATAGATCTTGCATTCTATGTGGGTCAGAATCAGCACCATGTACACACTACCAAGGTTTATAGTTGTTACTTCTAGAAATGGCAGGTAGAACTGCACCTGTGCTCATTTAAACTCATGTCCAGGGCAGCTGAGTGGCACTGCACTGGAATTCAGGAAGGAAATTCCCAAGATGGTACAGGGCAGCAAATGCTGAGGTCATGCAGGCACCTCACTGATAACCTTGTCCTCAAGATCCTAACGTGCCTCAAAGATATTCTGCCATCCCTCACCAAGGCATTATGTCAACTTACTCTCATTATTCCATAGTCATTGAAAGATCTGAACATCTTCACCCTATACCTCCACAAGGTACTGTTACTTCAATAAATAGCCATAGGCTCCTTTGGGGAAGGACTGTGAAAATTAATACTATATATGAGTTTTTGTGGTGCCACAGTTTCCTTCCTCATAAGGACCTGGTCTCCTCTTTTGCTTCTAGGTTTGAAAAGTAGATTATGAGAAGAAATGAATCAAAGTATTGTGCCTTTTCTTTAAGGAAGATGACCTCAGATTTCTTCCCAGTTCATGATGTGACTCTCATTTTCTCTTCCTTTTTCTCTTTCTCTTTCCCTGTCTCTCATGCTCTGTCTCATTCACTCATTCATATTCTCTCTCTCTCTTTCTCTCTCTCTGCAGCATGTTTCTATGTAGCCTATGCTGGCCCATGTAGCTCAGCCTAGCTTCAAACTCAAGATCCTCCTGTCTCAGCCTCCTAAGTGCTAGGATTACATGTGTGTCAACATGCCTAGTTTTTTTTTTTATCTCTTTTGTGGATGCATACCTATGTATATATTATATATATATATATATATATATATATATATATATATATATTTGTTGTTGTTGGTAAGTGCCGTCGAGTCGAGTCCAACTCATAGCGACCCTATGTACAGCAGATCAAAACACTTGCCGATTCTGTGCCAGGCAAACCATCTTATTTATGTTTAAGCCCATTGTTGCAGACACTGTGTTAATCCATCTGGTGGAGGGTTTTCCTCTTTTCCGTTGACCTGCCACTCTTCCAAACATGATGTCCTTCTCCAGGGATTGTTGTCTCCTGACTACATGTCCAAAATATGTAAGACGCAGTTTGGCCATTTTTGCTTCCAAGGAGCACTCTGGTTGTACCTCTTCTAGGACAGATCTGTTGGTTCTTTTGGCAGTCCATGGTATATTCAATAGACGTCTCCAGCCCCACAATTCAAAAGCATCAATTCTTTTTCTGTCTCTCTTGTTCAGTGTCCAGCTTTCACAACCATATGATGCCACTGAAAATACCATGGCATGAGTCAGACGCACCTTCATCTTCAATGTGACATCTTTGCTTTTCAATACTCTAAAGAGATCTTTTGCCACAGCTTTTCCTAGAGCAATGCGTCTTTGGATTTCTTGACTGCTGCTTCCACGAGTGTTGATTATAGAGCCAAGCAAAGTAAAATCTTGGACAACCTCAATCTTTTCTCCATTTAATGTGAAGTTGCGTGCTGACCCAGGCGTAAGGATTTTTGTTTTGTTGATGTTTAGTCGTAACCCATATTGAAGGCTATGATCTTTGATCTTCATCAGTAAATGTTTTAAATCCTCTTCATTGTCAGCAAGCAAAGTGGTGTCATCTGCATAATGCAGGTTGTTAATGAGTCTTCCTCCAATCTTGATGCCGCGTTCTTCCTCATAAAGTCCAGCTTCTCGGATTATTTGCTTATTATATGAATTGAAGAGATAGGGTGAAAGTATACAGCCCTGACGCACACACACACACACATATATATATGTACATATATATAAAATGTTTGGCTTTCCACCCATTTTTGCTTCCAGAAGCATTATGTATTTCATTAGCCACCGTAATCCATCTTATCATACATTTTTGTAGGTCAGGGTCCAGGATGCTAACATGGCCTTTTTCCCTACCTTGCTTCTAAGAAACAAATGCTACCCTCTGATCTTATCTGTTCTAGAGTCCTCATGTTCTCATTGTTACCAAAGAGGTCCAGTTGTACAACAGCATCTCTGCTTATCAGCCTTGTCTAGCAGAGAACAGCCACTATCAAATGTCTCAGTGAGCTTCTATTGCTCCCCTCACAAGCATGTTTCTTGTTGCATTGGCAAATTGAATGTCCCATTGACCATTCCTTCCTGAGGAACAGAGAGAGCTGCTGTGTGCCCTGGGTCATATAGTAAACCCAATCCGGCACTGCTACTTCTCCTAATACCTTTTATCCTTTTCTCCACAGTCTTCCATGGCCATTCTGGAATTTCTACTTCATTTAATGTGGGCCATAAATTTTTCCAAGCTCATTAAAGACATTATACGAACATATTTGAACTAATTACTACAGCTTTTGCCAGGGTAATAAACTGTATGCCATAAGAGAGTTCATGTCAACAAATTCTCTCTTATATAATGATAAACCATTCACAATATATACTCTCAGTCATTTTTTGCAAAGCACTGCTGGATATATTAGCCAGCTCTTATAGCTCCTTTGATGGAGATAAACTCTTTTCTTTCCTAAGCATACCCAGAACTGCAAAATGTACTGACCATAAATTTAAATTTGACCCTAAGTTTGGTCAGCTAGCCTGAAAGGGAAGGGGAGACATATCCTGAGAAGAATAAGCATTTTCTTCTAAGCCATCTGAAATTTAAGAATTCACATAATATTCAGTAGGAGTGGGGAAAAACTGTTTGTGGTAGCATATACCTGTAATCCTAGTCCTTGGAAGACTAATGCAGGAGGATACCACATGTGAGACCATTGTGAGGTACAGAGCGACTTTAAGGCCACCCTGAGAGCCATGGTAAGACCCTGTCTCAAACACCAAAGGAAAAAGGCTGGGGAAGAGTGTTTAGGAGAAGAAGGTATATATTCATCCTTCTAACACTGGTAAATGTACATTTCTGTAGGCCTAGAGAGTTCTGGAGACTTTTGGAGATCATTATTCTCGTGGACATTTACCCAGATAGCCCATCCTTAGTTCCTAACCCTTGTTTATAAAGGACCTACTTTTGGCATAAGAGTTTACTAAGACTGATAACTTTAGCCTTCTTTGAAGTTCTGCCACTCTTAAAATTATGTCCTTGGCTTGATTTTTCCACTTGTCTTCCCTCTGACAGCACAAGATGAGTGCCTTCATAAGCCTTCCAAGGAGACTTCTAGTCTTCACATTTTGCTTATAGTGTTGATTTAAAATTAATAAATTTGAGTCTACTTTTACTAATTGGTGGCATTTTGCAACAATCAACTATTCATGGTGTTTATAGTTACTGCCTTTATGTTTATAAAATCTCAAAGATAATGCACTAGGTCCACCCCTCTTCAGTTTACCAAATATGAAAGGTGATCAGGTACACAGCCACACTATTATAGAGATTTTAAAAAATCCACCTACAATCAGTAATGGGAGCCCTGTTGCTCTTTGGAAGGTAAGTGGTTTCATCTCCAAATCCTTTGCTCAAAGTCTGCTCTCTAGTATGAATCACAACATCAACTATTTCCACTCAGCTTTTCTGGAAAAATAGTTTGAAATAGTACTAATTAAGAAAGTGATTTGTTAAAGGCTACTCTCAGAAAAGTAGAAAGAAAAATTTAGGCCCAGAAGAGAATGGTAAATATAAGTCTGCTTTGTCATACAGAAAGTTCTGGAGCACAAAGGTATCACTGAATTGGTTGTACCTGAGTCAAGATGTCATCCTTTTCCACAATTCCTTACTGACCAATGCACCTGGAAGTATAATGCATGGAATATTACATATTCTTCTTGGCAAACCAGCATCTATTCATCCAAGAATAATTGTTAACAGAGGGAAAAAGATATGAGCTAGTACTACACATGACCCTCAGACACTAGGAAATGGATGGACCTCTCTGGCCAAATGTATCTTGGGGGAGAGCTGTCAGCATCTACTACACTGAGATATAAAAGTCAAGATTAGTGAAAAGCAGAGAATTTACCTAATTACTTCATAGCATATGGAGATCTGAGGAAAATGGTGGGTATGCAATGGATTTACATGAAAGAGGTTTCTTGTCTTTTTAACTTTCCTTTCCATGGGAAGAGTTTGAAGCGCCTAATTTAACAAATAGTTTCAGCAGGAAGAACAAGTGGTTCTCTACACTGTTCTAGTTCTTATTCTTATTTCTTAAAATTAATTTTTATTCTTTTCTTTGATAGAAATGTTTCTCAGATGTCTTTTCTGAATTTATTGTTTTGAATCAGGGTATAATTCAGCTCCAAAATAATGTTTCCTCAGTTACTTTCTTCCACCCACCACAGGAATGATGGTGGGGTTTTCCTCATCCAGAGCTCCTCTACCACAATCTTTTCTTAGATGAAATAATGTTATCATCTTGGGATTTTCATAATAGTAGGCCAAGACCAGCAGAAGTTGAACATTCTTGCTCTCTCCTTGCCAGTAACTCAGAATCATCATGCATTTTCTAGTATGAATTACAGAGGATAAGTGAATTAATTAATTAACATTCAAATATATGCAATATGAAGAAAATAAAGGGATTTATTCATGGCTAGTCTGATTAAATTAGGTGGTCAGGGAGAATCTGAAGGGGTAACATCTGGAAATTGTTATAGATTTCAACTATGGAGTGGCATGCATGAGGCTTATTTCTTGGTTTTTGTAACGTGGTTTATGATCATTTCACACTGTATACATTTCCTTAATTACCACACTCCTCCTCATAAGTGTATACATTAAAAATAATTAATAAACAAAATCAAAGATGTCTTGAAAGCTCCAAGTATCATTGAGCTTTTTACAATGAAAGATTCTCTTCCACAGCTTCAAATAGAAACTTTTTCCACTTAGCCATCATGGAAGTGGGTTGCATTGTTCATAAGTCAAGGTAAAATTTGTTATATCGTAACTCTTGAATCATGTTCTTCTAATGACTGTTGGCATTATGACTGGCAAGATATCATCACCATTATTTTATAGAATCAATGCTTATTAAAATTCAATTGAATATTCTTTCATTTTATTTTGCTACATTTCTGATTTCTGAGTGAGTTGATATTATTTATGTCTCAAGTATTTCTTTTGGTGAGGATTTCTGGTGGCAAACTAATTATGACTTCATTTTTTCAAGTATATTTTTGTGTCAGAAAATTTTCACTTGTTAGTCATTTTCTTTCATCATATTAACAGTATCTTCCAATTGAATAATGAAAGAAATAATTATTTTTGTTCAGAAGTCAGATATTTGTTTTAGTTTGTCTTTTGAAGGTAACATATTTTTCCTTCTGAATACATTTATAATTTTTCTCAGTGGATTCACTATGATACACAAAATATTGGAGCAGTCCTAAATTGCCAGTGCAGTGGCAGCCTCCAGGTTGACTCAGTACAGTACCATGTGTTTGGCCAAAGAGATAATAGTGAATCGATGTAAGTTTAGATAGTTTATTAATTACACACATGACAAAAGAAAATCACCACTATCTTCTGAGTGCCTTGCTCATCTTGCTGAGTGCCTTGTTCCATAGAATAGCCTGGGCAGAAGAGATTAAATGGAAAAAGACTGAAGCAATTGGACATTCTACCACAGAGGAAGAAACTCCAGACTACAGCTGATTTTAATCTATAGTTGTATCTGAAGAGGGAGAGAAAGCAGAATATTCCACACCTTAATAGAGATAAGATGATAATGGAAAATGGCTTCATAGAAATCTCCTTGTCATAGGCTGCCTCTTTCAAGTTAGGAAAACAAATAAGAAACAGGCTGTAACAACCCCTCACAAAACTGCTTATCTTGCCATATTCCAGAGCAAAGCATAGGACAATCCACTGAGACTAGCGTCAGATCACTGTTCAGCCTTGTTTTCAAGGCCTATGTAGGAAGAAGAAAAGGCTTCCAGGTTCTATGGTGTAGCTATTTCCAAGAAAACATGCTTAAGATATTTTTTTTCTTTGCATTTATTTATTTATTGGTAGAGTGGCTTTATTGAACTTTTGAATATGTGGCTTAATGTTACTAACACATTTCGGACTTTTATCAAACATTATTTCCTCAGTTATTGCTTCTTATCCATTCTCTCTCTTCTTTATTTCTGAGACTCAAATTTTATATGTATGAGATTTTTTCCTTATGTAATTGAAACT
>VMDO01022049.1:0-16791 GCA_007922755.1 Pedetes capensis
AATGAGTATTCCCTAGGAGAGTAGGAGAGCTATCAGTGGACAAGCATCTCCTGTTTCTTCTTTCACAGCTCCTCAAAGCGTCTTGTCCATCTCCCAGACATGCTCAATCCTGCTGATGGCATTGTCCAACAAGTGTCCTGTAAAAATGTACAACAGGATCTTTTACATACCCTAGCTTGTTATAAGAAAATATATTCAGGAACTAAACCTTGTCTGTTTGTGACATGTAATTTACTTGGTGAGACTTTTGGCACCATGATGTTATTTTCTGCAGCAATTTTCTCATTTGGACTCTGTTCTTGCAATTCAGAGATATTATTATAATGGTCATCAAAATTAAAATTAATGATTCTTGGCAATTTAGTAACATCAATGGTTTATAGTTAGAAATCAATTTCAAGGGAATTGGCTAAGTTAATTTGAAAAGCAAGTAGAAGAGTCAAGTCATTGAAAGCATTTGTGGATCACAAGGAAATGTAAACACCAAATATTAGTCCTTGTTCAGCTCTTTTGTGATTAGTATGGACTCTCTACTGTGCCTTAATAAAGAGCCACATGATTTAATTTTTAAATGACTTCAAAGTATCAATTGTACATATCCATATTTTACTCCAGTTGTTTTTAGTGAGGGCCTGGGATTTAGCTGAGTTGATAGAGTTCTGGTCTGTGCTCTCTGAGTCTATGGGTTTGAATCCCAGCCCCACAAAAATGGGAGAAGGACATTGCAGCCCACTTCCGAAATAATCCTGAAAGAAGTCAGCCATTGAAAACCCTCTTAGGGTTGTTATGAGCTGGTCCACAACAAAAATAGCAACAACATTCTTGGTGAAGATGATCTAGAATAAACATGCAATATTTGAAATCTTTAACCCTGCTTAAATACCTTTCAACTCCTTGCTTATACAAACTTTTCTAGGTTGTTGCCCTATTCCACTTATTTCATTCATTCATTCATTCAAATACATATATTCCCTTCCCATTGTGTTCCAGGTGATAAGTATTCAATAGTAAACAAGTTTATTAAACTTGTTGTTAATGAATTTTACTCTCCAAGTGTGGGAAGACAGATATTAACATATACAAACAAGATAATTTCAGAGAGATAAGTACTATGGAGACAACTCACTGGGATAAAAGTTATTTCTATTATTTTCCAAGAGAATAGTTAATACTGATGATTAACTTTTATTGACTACTTAAACTATATGAAGCCTGCAGTCGTAGCCCTGTGGAATCTGATCCCGTCAGATCTCGGAAGCTAAGCAGGGTCGGGCCTGGTTAGTACCTGGATGGGAGACCACCTGGGAACACCAGAAGCTGTAGGCTTGGGAGAAGGACCTGGCAACCCCCTCCCAAAAATCAATCTGCCATTGAAAACCCTATGAACAGCAGAGAAGCACTGACAGTAGTGTTTTCCCTGTTGTACAGAGGGTCGCTATGAGTCGGATACCTACTCGACAGCACCTAACAACAACAACAACAAACTATATGAGCCTATGACTAAGAATTTTAGTCTTATGATATCTATTCATATTTATGTTAAGTCTCTGATGTAAGTATAATTAATATTACTATTTTTAAAATAGGGAGACCAAGCATGTGTAGAACACAAAGCAATGGCAACAAAATATCTAAGAGGTAAGTATCTGATAAAGGCCAGTATAGAGATAGAGGGAAGGATTAGAAAAACTTCCCTGGTGATTGACATTGGAGCTGAGTATGAGAATAAATAGACTTTAGAATTAAAAATGAGTGGGACAAGCATGAATGAGGTGGCAAGAATATGCACAACCTACCCAGTGTGACAGAATTTTGGAGGTGAGGGGCTGCAGGGGTAGAAAAGATAAAGATGGTTACGCAGAGATCAACTGCAGAGGGCCTTGTGCACCAGGCCAGAGTATTTGATTTTATTCAGTAACTAACACAGAGACACTGAAGTGTTTCAAGCAGGTAAATGACCTATGATTTGCCCTTTTACAAAGAGCACCATGTTGCCACTGTTGAGAATGGATTGGAGACAGTCAGACAAACAGCCAGGAAAACAGTTTGGAAAGGTACATGTGAGTCAGTTAAGAGTTGGTGATTTATGCCAATCAGCCAATGTGCAGATGGATATTGTCTCTAGCAATGGCATAAGGGAGGTAAAATTAATAAGACCTGGTGACTGTGATAGGAAAGGGAACCTGGAGGAGAAGTCACAGTGAGTTCTCTAGTTCCTGGTTTGAGAGACTGTGAGAAACATTACACTAGTAGAGGAACAACAGAACTAGGGTGAAGGAGTTCAGACAAATCCTTGACCAGTAAGCTTTAGTTTTTTCATTTACAAATGAGGAGGCAAATAGTGCTTTACTTGTTGACTATTGAGGACTAGTGAATTATAGAATATGTAAGCCACCTCAAAGCTTTTCAGGCACTTTGCAGAAAACCATTTACTATTGCACTGTCATGAGTAATATTTCCTATAAATCTTGTTTTTCTATCTCTCTTTTGCTTAAAGATATGTTTAAAGATAACAAATATTCACAATTCAGTTATCACTCCCAATAAACTGAAGTTGATAATATACATTTAAACAAAGAAATTTAAAATTTGTAATGAGAAATAAATGTTAGTATTCTCCTTGCAATATTGCATGATATTGCATCCTTTACTCCCTCTCAGATATAAAGGCATTGTTTCATTGTTTCATTATGTTTACTTTGTATGTGGGATATAGTTGACAATAAAGAAATACTGTAACTCCATCAAACTTCCCTTCTCTTATGCTGTCTCCCATTAACCATGAATTTTGACAGAAAATCAGATGTGTAAACTACCCCAAAACACTATAGTTTGTTCTGATTTGGAAAGGTCTGTCATGCAAAGAATATCCTCAATATAAATCTCTCAAATCATAAGCCCATTCTGAAGGTCTCTACGAGAATAGAGTTGGGCCTATCAAACACAGCAGAGTTTTAACTCATGTCTATTTCAATTTAGCCAGGTACTTGTCTGCTGATAGTTTCAGACATGACTGATAGAAAACCAAAAGTTGAAAAGTGAATACAGTTGGTATATCAATTAATTATTCCTTTACTTTTCTCTCAGAAAGGAAGCATACATCAAGGATATGAGCAATATAAATAGCTTTTTCCTTCCCAACCAGTAGTCTTTTAAATGATATATTGATTGTGTATAGCATTACAGTAAAACATTTGTTTTACACTTTTTATATGAATGCAAAAAAAAAATAGGTAACTGCATTACCTCAGTCATAAATCTGACATAGACAGAAAAAGAAAGACTGACTTTAACAACCATTTACAGTCCAAGATAGCTCTAAATCCAAATATACTATTCTGGTTGCACTGTTTACCATTGTAAATAAAGTGATAAATTAATTTGCTGTGACTAAAAACAAAGAAAAGCCATTCTTTTCATTGACTTACAGTTAGGTGATAAGCATGAAATGTGTGCATTCAGACTAAAGCACTAAAAAGCTTAGAAGTCAAATAATACAAATGTTAACACATGCAAATACTTGTGTCTGGCTTACAAGTAACATTTACAGATGATGATTCCTGACCAGTGTTTAGTAGAAATTAAATTATTTTTTGTCTCTAAGGAATACAAGCAACTAGCATTTTTTGAAGCTTGCAAAACCTTTTTATTTGGCTGATCTTTATTATTCAGCCAATATCAACTTATTCTCCCTAATGATTGATGTGAAGATATCCAAGTCTATCAACTGGGTGCTACAGAGAAGTTCCATTATATGTGTAGTATTACACTCTTGGGTATGTATACACATCCCAGTAATTCACATTAGTTAGGACATAGTTAAATGCTCTAACACTTAGTCACCAAAATACAAAATACCTTAAGTTCAATAGAACTTATTTCTTATGTGGTAACAGTTCTTTTGAAGCACAATGCTTTCTTACACAAATGTCTAGAACATTTTTTTACCTCAAGACTTGTTTATACTCTTAGGTATTATTGAGGACTCTAAAGAGTTTTATTTATGTGTTTATTTATGTGTGATATATCTATCAAAACTTATAGATTTCCAAAGTAAAACTGAGAAAATTAAGAATATCTATTAATATATATTTTAAAGTGACAATAAGCCCATTAAATGTTAATATAGATAATATATTTTGCTGAAGATAACAATATTTTCCACAACAAAAATCTTGATGTGAACAGTAACATTGTTTTCCATTTAATATTTGGCTTAATAAGAGACAGTTGGATTTCATATCACCTTTTCATTTACTCTTATCACAACTTTTTTTGGTTATACAAGTGGGGCATCCTGATCTGAAATTCCAAATGTTTGAAATTCCAGACACTCTGAGTGCCTACATAAGGCTGCAAGTAAAAACAAAATGCTATCCCTGACCTTATGTGATTGGGTGTGTCATAGTCACAATGTAGACATACTAAAATTTTTTGTGTAAAATTACTTTCAGCTTGCATGTATAAGGTGTATATAAAACAGAAATGAATTCCATGTTTTAGACTTTGGTCTCAAAAGTAAAATATCTTAACTTTGTGCATATAGTCCAAAATATGAGAAAATTCACATTCTGAAACATTTGTGGTTACAAGCATTTCAGTCGGGGATTCTCAACCTTTATGTGTGTGCATGTGTGCATTTAAATTTGTTCTTATGATAAAATGTACTAAAGAGAAGAAAAATTCCATAGTCCTTTCAGATATTTGTGAAAGTTTCACATAGTTTCTAATAATATTACATAATACTACTACACTGGATGCAAGTTGTAATTGCCTGCCTGCCTGACTGACTGACTGCCTACATGCCTGCCTGCCTGCCTTCCCCGCTTCTTTCCTTCCTTCCTTTTTTCCTTCCTTCCTTTCTTCCTTCCTTCCTTCCTTCCTTCCTTCCTTCTTTCTTTCCTTGGTTCCTTCCTTCCCTCTCCACTTTCTTTCTCTTCTCTTCTCTTCTCTTCTCTTTTCTTCTCTTCTCTTCTTTCTACTTGGGGTTGAACCCACTGCCTCACGAATGCTAGACAAGTGCTCTACCATTGAGCTGCACCTCTCACTCTATCTATCTATCTATCTATCTATCTATCTATCTATCTATCTATTTTACTCATTCATTCATACATCCATGCATGCATTTTTTTTTTTTTTGAGACAGAGGCTTGCTAATTTATACAGGATGCCTCTGGCCTCAAACTCGCAATCCACTTGCCTCAGCTTCTCCAGTTTCTGGGATTACAGACATTCACCACAGTGCCCTGCTCAAGTAGTAGCTTTTTAAAGGTTAGTTGCAAGGTAGAATCTAGATCATACCAATGTGGAATCTAGATCATATCAGTCTTTACTTTAAAATTCATAGACATTTCTCTCATTTTAATGCAATATTTTATCCTCAAATGATTTATGACATTACATGTTGATCAGTTGGAAAATATTTGTTTATTTATACAGATTTCTCAAATGTTAAGATACTTCATTGTATAATATCATAGAATCATATTTCATGATATCATCAATCATTTCCAATTGGATATCACCAATATCCATGCTGACACCCAGACAAGAGGTCTCAGCCTTCCCATCGCTGCTCCATAATTGACTTTGAAGGGCAGTCCTACAAATTAGGTAATGCATTTCCTCCCTGTAACTTGAGCTATATCAGGGTGTCTTACCTGCCACTAGGATTATGAGTGTTTCACGATTCTGCTGACAAAAACAGGGAAAGGCTCACAACCCCTGTTACCTCATGAGGAAGGCCTTAGTTCTCCACAGCCTGTGCCCCTGGTTGGAAAGGCTCAGTTTAGCCTAATTCTTTAATTTAAGAGAATTTCAAAACCGCATAGCTCTGAAGCACCACATTCTAAATTGCAGCTGCCTTACCTTTCTGATCTCTACCATCTAGGAAAGTACAAATATTGGGAGGAGACACTCAGTGATAAGATGGAAAGGGATTAGCATGCAGGCTAGCTGGTATAGGTATACTTGGGTGTTGCAGAACAGTTTTTTGGGTTGATTTGGACTAATTTAGCTCTCCTTCCTTTCTTGCTTATAGTTCTTAATAATTTTCTGGGAATGCAGCATCCTGGTGTGAGGAGGAACTGACCCAAACAGCCCAGGTTCTGCTCTCAGTCCTTTCTAGGAAGAGGAGGCCTTTTAATGCATTATATGGTATGTCCTGTTTCCCCTGGGGTATAAAATGTAGGGAAGGTTGCCCTCTGTGGTCTCTCAGCTGTGATGCAAATGCAGCTTTTGCTAATGAAACTGCACCATATTTAGTCAGCTTTTGTGAACCTTGGGACACTGGCTCATCATGAATCCTCACTTCTGTTTTTCCTTGATGCCTATCTATTAGGAATAAACATCTTTTTTGTATGTGTGTGTGAGTGTTCAGTCTCACTAGCCTCAGAAAAATAGGAGAAGCAGAAGTGCAGCCCAGGATGCAGTAGGCTGAAGTAATATCCAGTGCAAATTGACTCTGGCTCACAGGTGCCCTTTCAGAAAGTGTAACCACTACTGAAGCAAGAAGTCTGGTGGACATGGTTAGCAGCACAAAGGCACTGGAAATCTCACACATCATGAGAAGCAGATGATACTCCCTCAGCCAGTACAGTTGACATAATGTGGCAGTATTCAAATAAGAAATGCTCTTCTCTTTTGAGATTCTATAAGGTCAAGGAGACCCTAGATATGTAACAGAGAGGAGGCTGAAGTCTCATGGAATGTGAAAGCCAATATCTGGATCCCCCCCTATGACTGACAGGCAACACTGAGAAATACTGAGGCACATTATTAAATTCGAAAGATGCCAACAGCTTTTATCACTCCACTGCCAAAAACTTTTCCATTGCCTCCTCACCCTCTTTGTCACACAGTCTAAGTTACTAAAGTCCACAAAGCTTTTAACAATATGATCTGTGCCTCACCCTGTACTCTCGCCTGTTAACCATTCTCTTCCTTTATTTCTTGCTCCTACGGCAACTCAAGGTTTCAATTTTCTACCTGGATGGATCTCTTCTTCTCAACATTTTCTTTGGCTAACAATGATTCAGCCTGCAGCTGTATCACTGTGGCATCTGATCACACCAGATCTCGGAAGCTAAACAGGGTCGGGTCTGGTTAGGACCTGGATGGGAGACCGCCTGGGAACACAAGGTGTTGTAGGCTTGGGAGAAGGACTTGGCAACCCACTCCCAAAAAACAGCTATTGAAAACTGTATGAGTAGCAGAGAAGCACTGATTATACTCTTTCCCCTGTTTTATGTAGGGTCACTATGAGTCAGATACCAACTCAATGGCACCTAACAATAAGAACCCTGATTCATTCTTCAGGTATTACCTGAAATCTTAATTCTCATAATATTTTATGCAACCACAATCAGATCCTAATGCTATTTTTATCTCATGCATGCTATATTATTGAACCCATCACATGTCATTGAAATCATGTTCTAATTGATTCTTCTCTGCTAGACTTTAGAAAACATGAGTAGAAGGCTTGAGTTTGGCTTGCTGGCTGCTGTGACATTTGGGTCCAGAGCATATGACTGTTGCTCAAAAATATTTGATGATCTAGGCATGGTGGTTCTCTTCATACCCCAGGAGGCTGAGGCAGTAGAAAAAAAGAGTTCAAGGCCAGCCTGGATTACATAGCAACTTTCAGGCCACTGCAGATTATATAGTGAGACTGTGTCTCAAAAAAATGTGTATATATTTGTAGGTAGGTAGGTAGGAAGGAAGCAAGGAAAGACCGACTGTTGGTAAATCAGAATACGTATGTGTGAAATATTGTTTCAAGATATCCAATATCAAAGACTTCACTGACATTAAAAGGTACCTAAGGTTACTGTGATAATAACTTTTCCATCTAGATTGTATGTTAAGCTTCTTATTAAAATAACATTTTGCTGGCTCTATGGATTAGGAAACTTTATTGTAATCTAAACTTACACTAAGTTGATGGTACAATATAATATCATTCACTAAGCAGCCATTGACATTCCTGACAGTGCAAGATTTCCTTCACTAAGAATAATTTGAGTAAAGTTAATTTGTAGGTAAGGATAGTCACATTCTAACCAATAGATCCATTTTAAAGGAAATACGACTGCTTTTACAATTTTGGAATCCCTAGATAAAAGCAAACATGATTATTCACATGGATTTTCATGGCATTTTTCTCATAAAAAATAAAAGTCAAAGTAAAATAAAATGATATTTACCAATGATAGAAAGACAATTTCACAAAAATATGATTTTAAAATGTATTACATTATTCTGTTTTGTATTTAGTAAGGAAGATTGGGTCTGGATATAGGAAACACTTTTTAACTGTGGGTAAGCTTAAGACAAAGTGCTAATACAAGAGAGTTTATTTATGTCACATTCTCTGAGATAATAAAGAAAGAAGACTTGTATATTTAGCAGTATGGATCAAATTAAATTTGCTTTGGGGGAAATATGTAGCATATATATTCAGGTCTAATTCTCCTTTTAGGAGATTTTTGATGCTTTTTAAACTGTACTCATGTATTTTATACTACAAGGTTGCATCTTATTATTTGCCCATGTTTTTTATAAAGGCATTTTGCATTATTTCAAACTGAAAACTAAACAGTAGGTCAAAACAACTTATGCCCTCTACTGTAAAAATTACTGATTCTAGTGCATTATAGTAATCTCACCAAGTAGTCATTTTCCAAATCTCACTTAATCACACTTCATGAAAAGAAATCATTTTGTATGTCTTTATGTGGCTAAGAGGAAATGGGTATGGTATGTGATTTAGCTGGGGAAGTTTTAATCAGAGCTGTAAATTTTGTAGCTTTTTCTGTTAAGTACATTATATCCCCATTTAGGGAGTTCTAAAATTTCAATTACTTTGAAGTTTCTCTCTACACGAACATCTCAAATCTCAAAATGGCTCATAGCTACTATGGCCCTTCCTATTTCCCATTATTAAGGTTTTCCTTTATATTCTACATTCATATTCTAGAGTAAGCTCCACAGTTTCCCTTAAGACATTATGTCTTTGGGGGGGGAGGGTCCAGATTCAAACAAAGTGTTAATCAAGAGATTAAGCTCTACTTAAAATTGGAGGAAGTACTGGATGAAGAATTTTAGCTGTCAGGACTGTGACAGAGGTCTAGAAGTCATACTCTTGATAAAGATGTTTATTCTAACTGGAATTTTCTCTTTCTTCACTTAAAAATATGTCCTTTCTTATTTCTTCCTGAATTCTATGCTTCTGGAAAAGGTGATAACTTCAATCACATCTTCTCATGAACTGGTATTTAGAAGCAGAAAGAGAATATATTCATATTGGCTGGATAGGGAGCAACTATTCCAATTTTTATCTCTTCTGCCTCAATTTATTTGGTTTAGTTTTTCATCTGTTGTATAGAGACTATACCAGTTACTTTAAGTCAGTTGTTTTGGTTTTTGTTGTTTTTAGGTGCCATCGAGTCAGGTCTGACTCATAGCAAACCTCATAGGGTTTTCTTTCTTTTTATTTATTTTTTTAAAGAAATTCAAATTTATTATCTGTTTGTTTCATACATTTGTTTCAGTCAGATCACTTTTTTCTCATAACTTCTCTATTTTAAGGAACCTTTTAAGGCTCTATTTAATGTTATTATAATATTAAAGCATATAACCTTATTAATGTTTATTGAGTACTACTGTGTTTCTCATGTGTTTTCATGTGTTTCTCAACTATATGTATTATTAAACATTATGCTTTAATAAAAGGTGCTGGCACATAAAGAACTTTTCCCCCTTTATTAGTAAATGATGATGGGATACAGAGTAATACAGCATTTGTTTTTTCCATTATGCATCCTTTATATCACTTTTGGCAACACTTTCATTAACACACAAAGTTTATGGAGCCTTATAGCTAATATGTAGTAAAGCTCAAATGTTTATTTGGGTTATACTCCCTATTTTTCCATAGTACTCATGAAGTTGCATTGTTTACATTGAGATAGTCTTCACTCCATTCACCCTTTATAGGGTTTACAATGGCTGATTGTTTCAGGATTGCTTTGGAAGGAGATTGCCACATTGTTCTCCCAATTTTGTGGTGCTGGGGATTGAACCCGTGTCCTCAGAGAGTGCACAGTAGAACTCTACCAACTGAGCTCAACCGTAGCCCTTAAGTCAGTTATTGATAACTAAATGATATGAGATCTTCGTGGAAGAGAAAAGATAGATCTAAAATCAGAGATGTATCATTATGGAACTTATTGACATATTATTACAGGCTGAGTGTTCCTCTCCCAAAATGCTTGAGACTAATAGTTTTCAGACTTTGGATTTTCTCCAATTTTGGGATATATATAAATCCTAGAAGCTGGACTTTATGAGGAAGAACGTGACATCAGGATTGGATTTAGACTCATTAACAACATACGTTATGCAGATGACACAACTCTGCTTGCTGAAAGTGAAGAGGATTTAAAACATTTACTGATGAAGATCAAAGATCATAGCCTTCAATATGGGTTGCAACTAAATATCAACAAAACAAAAATCCTTATGACTGGGCCAGTATGCAACTTCACAATAAATGGAGAAAGATTGAAGTTGTCCAAGATTTTGCTTTGCTTGGCTCTGTAATCAACACCCACGGAAACAGCAGTGAAGAAATAAAAAGACGCATTGCTCTAAGAAAAGCTGTGGCAAAAGATCTCTTTAGAGTATTGAAAAGCAAAGATGTCACACTGAAGACAAAGGTGTGTCTGTCTCACGCCATGGTATTTTCAGTCGCATCATATGGTTGTGAAAG
Organism: Pedetes capensis; assembly: GCA_007922755.1. Lineage (NCBI taxonomy): Eukaryota > Metazoa > Chordata > Mammalia > Rodentia > Pedetidae > Pedetes > Pedetes capensis. The sequence continues at coordinate 10,775 of VMDO01022049.1, forward strand.
CTGGACATTGAACAAGGGGGACAGGAAAAGAATTGGTGCTTTTGAATTGTGGTGCTGGAGACATCTATTGAATATACCATGGACTGCCAAAAGAACCAACAGATCTGTCCTAGAAGAAGTACAACCAGAGTGCTCCTTGGAAGCAATAATGGCCAGACTGTGTCTTACATATTTCAGACATGTAGTCAGGAGAGATCAATCCCTGGAGAAAGACATCATGTTTTGGAGAATGGCAGGTCAACACAAAAGTGGAAAACCCTCCACCAGATGGATTGACACAGTGTCTGCAACAACGGGCTTAAATATAAATAAGAATTGTGCTCCTGGCACAAAATTGGGAAGTGTTTTGATCTGCTGTACATAAGGTAGCTATGAGTTGGACTCAACTTCAGGGCACCTAACAACAACAATCATATATATATATATATATATATATATATATATATATATATTCACATATATTAGATTACATATTATATAATATATAAAATATATGTTATAATATATATTATATATAATATATCCACATATATTAGATTATATATAATAATCTATATATATTAGATTATATATATATACACACACACATATATTCACATATATTAGAGTGAGACCCTAAGCCTAAAAATGAAGTTCTAGTACGTATCATGAACTTCTATACTTAAGTTGAAGGTAATTTTGTATGATATTTTAAATAATTTTATGCAAGGAATAATTTCATGGTGCAGAATTTGCCACTGTGGCATCATGTCAGTGCTCAAAAAATTCTGGATTTTAGAGAATTTAGAATTTTGCATTAGGGATATTCACCTTGTACTTCAACAATTCACCATTGATTCACTTAATTTTTGATGTAACAAATATGTAGTAAGTAGTTTCTGGCCTTGTTCTCAGCACACAAATGAAAAATCAAAGAGCCCACTTTCATAAGAGAAATAGACACAACACAAATAAACATGTGAATGAAAATAGTAATGCCAGACTACGATAAGTACTAGGATTACAAGTAGAGACAGGTAACAGAATTGAGAACTGGCAGAGCTGTTTTAGACAGCATATTCTTAGAAAAGGTTTTTTAAGGGGAGACTCTAAACAAGTTACCTACATGAAGTGAAGTTGTAGATCTCAAAAAGGCCAGAGGAACATGGTTCTTGACAGAAGATATAACACATAAAATGGAACTGAGACACGAATCAACTTGGAGAGTCTGAAGAAGAGTAGGAGGCAGTATGCCACAGAAGTGACAATAAACTGAAGAGAGGAAGAGAATGAGCTAGTGAGTTCACAGAAATCATGTCAGACAGGGCCTTCTGTGCCATGGGACAAATGTTTTCTTACAGAGTTAGCTTTATTTTTGTTATTATTGTTGTTGTTGTTGTTGTTAGGTTCTTTTGAGTCAGGTCCAAGTCATAGTGACCCTATGTATAATAGAAAGAAACGTTCCCTGATACTGTGCCAGGAACATGATCTTTTTTATGGTAAAACCCATTGTTGCAGTCGCTATATCAAGTCGTCTAGTTGAGTCTTCCTTTTTTTCCTTGACTTGCCACTCTCCCAAATATAATGTCCTTCTGCAGGGATTGGTCCTTCCTGACATGTCCAAAATATGTCAGACACAGTCTAGCCATCCTTTGCTTTCAGTGAAAACTCTGGTTGCACTTCTTTTAGTACAGATGTGTTGGTTCTTTTGGTAGTCCATGGTATATTCAATATTCGTCTCCAGCACCATAATTCAAAAGCATCAGTTCTTCTCCCATCTCCCTCATTCAATCTCCAGCTTTTGCAAGCATATGATACAACTGAAAATACCATGGCATGAGTCAGGCATGCTTGCATCTTCAATGTGACATCTTTAATTTTCACCACCTTAAAGAGGTCTTTTGCAACAGCTTTTAAAACACAATGCATCTTTTGATTTCTTAACTGCTACTTTGGTGTGCATTGATTATAGAACCAAGTAAAGCAAAATCTTGGACAACCTCAGTATTTTCTCCATTTATCATAAAATTGCTTACTGACTCAGTTGTAAGTATTCCTGTTTTCATGATGTTGAAACACAATCCATACTGAAGGTTGTGTTGTTTGATCTTCATCAGTAAATGCTTCAAATTCTCTTCATCTTCAGCAAGGAGAGTTGTGTCATGTAAATAATGCAGTTTGTTAAGGAGTCTTCCTCCAATCCTGATGCCCAGTTCTTCACAAAATCCAGCTTCTCCTAAGAGGTATGGTGAAAGGACACACCCCTGACACACACTTTCTTGACTTGAAACCAGGCAGTGCTTCCTTGTTCTGCTTGAACAACTGTCTTCTGGTCCAAGTACAGACTCTTCATGTGTACAGTTCAGTGCCTTAGTATTTCCATTCTTCTCAATGTTATCCATAGTTTGTTGTGATCCACACAGTCAAATGCCTTTCCATAGTTAATAAAATGGACATCTTTCTGGTATTTTCTGATTTCAGGTAATATCCATTTGACATCTGACTATAGGTTTATTATTATAGTTTTGGAATCATTTTTGTCACTTTAAAAGGACTATGAAATAATATAACTATTCATACGTCATGACTTATTTATTTTTTTACTGTTGAATAGTAAGTTTGTTAAAAGATATCACTCCCCAATATGTGTGTATGTGTGTGTATTATACACAGATAGATAGATAGATAGATAGATAGATAGATAGATAGATATAGATATAGATAGTTGTACTTGGGGTTTGAACCTAGGGCTTCACACATATTCTGCATGGAATTCTACCACAATGCTGCTCCTTCAGCCTCCTTTAAATTTTTTTTTTATCTTTAGATGGAATATTGCTAAATAATGCAGGCTGCCTCTGGCCTTGAACTTGCAATCCTGCTGCCTCTGCCTTCTGAGTTGCTAGGATTACAGACATGCACTAGCGTACCTGGATGATAATGTTTTAACATCTTTGCCCATAACATTTTGTTCCAATTTCTAATTACATCTATGAAAAGACACTTTAAAGTTGCCTTTTAATTACTAATAATATTTAGAAACAAAGAAAAGTTAAAGCCTTGTGTGCAAGAAACCAATACAAAAAATTGCTTCTAAGTGAGTCTATTTACTAGTCCATTCTCAGAGTCTAATTTGCTTAATTGGCTCAAAGAGTAGGATGCTAATTTGGTAACAGCTACAGGCAAAGAGCTGTGTTGACATATATCCCTGCTCCTCAAACTATCAGCTGCCATAAGTTTTACAGGTCATAAGTAACTTCTGGCCACCAAGTTGATGGACGAGCACATCAGTATCATATTTAGTAGAAAATCAATGCTGAGTACATTCTTGTGGGTCACTTCATTCATATACACTTTCCTCTGTTTTCTCAAAATTCTAACTCCTTACCCCATTCTCACTCAAGTTGATGACCCTTGCCCCTTGTTTTGCTGAAGCACGCTAACGCATTTTGAAGAGAGTTTCCTCATTATGTTACTACTAGATCCATTACTCTGCCTACATCTACACATATCAGCTCTGCATTTTCTCTTTGTGATAGATTCATTGTCTGTGTTCTTTCCTTAGGTCAAAATCTCTAAATAGCCCTAGAGTCCTTGTTCCCATCTTTTTCAGTTGCTTAAGAACTTTGTTCCTGCACCATCAGCTTTTCCCCCTCACTAGCTTGTTTCCATCAGCATACAAACATGCTCCAATGTCCCAATGTCAGGATTCAACAAAACAAATTCAGTTGTCCCTTGCTATCAGAGGGGAAATTGTTCCAAGTCCCTTGTGAATATGAAAATCCATGGATGCTTAGGTCTCTTACCTAAAATGGAGTAGTATTTGCATATCACCCTCACACATTCTCTCGTATATTTTAAATCATCTCTTCTTGTTGTTCCTTTTAGGTGCCCTCTAGTTGGGTCTGACTCACGGAGACCCTACATAGAACGGAACGAAACACTCCCCAACACTGTGCCATGCCAAGCACTACTGTGAGTGCTTCTCTGCTATTCATAGGGATTTCAGTGGCTGTTTCAGGAGTGTGTTGCCAGGTCCTTCTCCCTAGCCTATAGTACCTCATAGTGCCAGGCAGTCACCCAGCTAAGGACTAACCAGGCCAACTCTGCTTAGATTTCAAGATCAGACAGGATCAGATGTCACTGTAGTATGGCTGCAGAGAAATCATCTCTAGATTATTTATAATACCTTATACAGTATAAATGCTACATAAATTGTTGTTTTACTATTGTTTAGGCAATAATGAGAAGAGAAAAATGTCTGCTCTGTAGAGACATTTAAAAAATATTTTTGATCTGTGGTTTGTTGATTCTAGAGATGTGGAACATTTGGATACAGAGGACTATCTGTAAAAGCAAATAAAAACAAATTCCCTAGATACTCCCGAGTCCCTTTTCCTGCAGTCCTATTTCTCTGCTTCTAACAACATCCTATGAAACAGCTATGTTTACTTGCTGTCTCATCTTCTCACTTCACCTCATTTAATAAAGTTTTCTTTATAACTTCTCTACCAAAATCACTTTCATCAAAATGGGCTATCATTTTCAATTTACCATATTTAGTGTTCACTTTTAATCTTCAGTTTTTTCCTAACATATCATACTTTTCCTCTTACATTCTTTAATTAAATCTCTAGGACCTGTGTCTCCTGCCTTTCTTCCTATCTGTGGGACACACCTCTTGGCCTCCTTTTCTGACCTGAGAATATCTTCAAAGAATAATCTTTACTCTCTTCCTTTCTATAGGCATTTTCCCTAAGGGAGCCCAATCTTTCATGGGACTTCACACTCCATTTATATACTAATGACTCAAATTCATGTCTACTGCTCAAAACATTGTTTGAATTCAAGACTGACATGTACTATCCTCTATCGGCAATACTCCTTGATATATCTAATTGGCAACTCAGGCATAATGTTGACAAAGTACAGCACCTGATTCTACGGATATAACTCCCTCTCTGTTTTCCAAAGCTGCTTCCTGTCTTCCTCATCTCCATATCAAATTCTAATAACATAGACTCCAATCCTGGAAGTCAGTCTTGATCATTTTCTTCCTATACTCTGCATCCAAGACAATAACAAATTCTGTTGCAATAACCTCATACAATATTGAGAATAAAACCAGATTTAATCACATATGACATTAATATACAGACTTTTCACTACCCCTATTCCTACTCAATTTAGTCTAAAAGAATCTCTAATTTAGACTTAAAATCAAACTGATTTTTCTCTTGTTATTCTTGCCCCTGCCACAGAATATGTACCTAACAGTAATAGTAATATTTGATAAATTGGATCACAGAATTCTTACACTATTCAGTGTTTCATTACACTTAGAATAACATCCATGGCTAAGGATGTAGCTGAGTAGTACAGTGCCTGCTTGGTATGCAAAAGGCATGGGTTTGATTCCCATTACCAAAGAAACAAACTAATAAAAAAAAAGTCTAGCAAAATGTAGACATCTTTTTATTTTTTATATTAAGTTCATTAAAACCTCAGGATCTATAATGTTAAAACATTTTAAATAAAGATCTAGAATTAAGTTGTCTAGTGACATATTAATGAGGTATAAAATATTTTTAAAAACTAAACAAAAATTAGAATCATAATGAAGAAGAGTATTTGTCAGTGGTTAGATGTAACTTTGACACACAAACTGACGTTATTCTCTGAAAACACAGGAAAATTGAATATAAATTCACCTCATTCGGTGATTTGTTTCTATTCATGTCAATTTTTTTCTCAACATTTTCCAAATGTGTTTCCTAAAGGGAACATCTCAACATGAGGTAAGATTGAGATTCCTCTCTTTCAAGGCAGTTTCTCAATTAAAGCAAACAAAACAAAATCATTAAAAATTCCACAGTAATCCTTGTGAATTTCAGAAACTGGTTTTCTTCTCTCTGGGAAGGGCAACCTTTTCAAGTGAGTAGACAGCTTCAGAAAAAATAAATGCTAATCGAACAGACCCTGGAAATCTGAGGGTTGATAGATGTCACAGTCAGAGAATTTGAACATCCTGCTCAAAA
>VMDO01022049.1:16891-33956 GCA_007922755.1 Pedetes capensis
ATATATATATATATATATATATATATATATATATATATATATATATATATATATATATATATATATATATATATATATATTTATATGCTTTTAATACATTCTGGGAGAATTTAACTTGAAAATTGACAAAATATGGTCAAATAATGATTAAGATTATAAAATACTCTCTAAGCATATGAATTTAAGTTAAATTTCTTTCATTAATAGTACCTTATATAATCATTTGCGTTATTTTGTCATGAGAACTTTTTATAGGACCAATAAATCCATCATCAAACCATTCCAGAGTCTCCTTATTTCTGAATATGCAATTATTTTATTCCTTTCCTTTTTAATCTTCAGATTTACTATTTCCATAACTTTCTTGGAAAATGCTAGGTTTTGCTTTATTTGCATTTCAGCTTGATTGCTTAATAATGCTTTCCTAATGGGGTCACATTACTTGTACCTCTATATAGAGTTGATCCTATGTAATACTCAAGAGAATGGAATCACTCAGAAGGTAATATGCTTGCAGTCAAGAAAGTGATGTAAACCTGGAAAATTTTACAACTTTTAAAAATCACACCTACAGTGGTTTTATTATTTTTTTTTTACTTATCTAAAAGAAAACTGTAAAGCTACAGTTTACATTCTTCATAAGAAATGGAATTAGTCACAGACTAAGAGAGCCCATGTTTCCAGGGTTACAAGAGTGTAGTGTCCCAGTTTTTTGTCATTACTCCCTAAGGAATTAATAGTTTATGTTTTCTTGTACTTTAAGTCCATCGTTTCTATTAGTTAATATTCTGCCCCCTTTGTTTTCAAAATGATGCTTCTAGCTTTATATGTATTGAGGGATAACTTAAAGAGAAAAAAATATCCAGCAGCACTAATTATTTTGCTATTTGGCAATATTAAACTCAGATATTTATTATTATTATTATTATTATTATTGAGAAGCAGGAAACAGGAAGCAAAAATACAAGACAAACTGAACTCATTATAAAGGACACTATGGTGCCACAGTTAACATACTATAATAAATGCTCTAAAAACTAAGTAGTTGGGGTCTGGGTGTAAAGATTGCTTAATGGATTAATTGTATTCATAAAATCAGAGTGCAGAAGCTCAAGTACATCCATTCAACAGCTATAGGATGAACTTGGTGTACCAGGTATATCCCCAGGAAGATCACAACCCTTCAGAGCGTTTATATAGCTGTTGATCTCTTCAGGAGCAATTGCAAAGTATGCCAAATTGTGTGATATTGGTTCCCCTCTCAGGACTAATTGAGAGGACCAAACTTATACTCACTTGTGATTCAAATACAAGATTTGAGCATCTGTCATTAGAGATTTTTCTATCAGAGTAGGAGAGGAACAGAGTGTCCCTACGGTATCACTGCAGCTACTTTGTTACAAAATGCCTAGATTTTAGCATTTGAGAAAGATGACATTTCTTGAAATACCTCATAATTACTTCAGTGTAATATATTACACCTATGAGTGTGAAAACCCTAGAGTCCTGCAATTACCATTAGATTCATTCCTTTAGCAGGTTACATTGTGCTAATGAAAGAATAAAGCAAAACTAATTATATTCCATAAATAGCTGTTTATTAGCAAGTCATCCTCCTCTTTATACCCTTCTAATCCACCTTTCTAAGTGCAACAGACTGTGTACACACTTTGCTTTATTAAAATATAATCTTTAGGTATGTTTAGATAAAAAGTGGAAATGTAAAACAATGAAAATATTTCAAAATTTCTTCTCAATCAGGAAAGAGAGTTAAGTGAGCTGAATTTTTTGTGTTGCTTTGTGTTTAATAACATGATATTTACTAAACATCACTCCCTAGTTACCTATAGTGCAGCGAACTACCAATCCAAAGGTTCAATTGAATTTTCCATGTAAATTTTAAATACAAGGCAGAATAGACTTGTTCCATATGGAAAGGATGGATTGTTTTTTCTTACGTTGTCAAACAACTTTGGATGCTAAAAGCAGAAAGAAATAATTTATTTTGATAATTTTAATAATTGATTTTAAATTTATCAATTTAAAAATTGATAAATTTTAATAATTTATTTAATATCCCTTGAGTTGTATTTTTATATAACTTCCCTCAGTATATCAAAGCATCAATTTTCCCTGAGTGATTCTGCAGGCAAAGACATTGACATTCTGCCCTCTAAAGCTAATTCGACAACTGCCAATTCCAATTAAATTTTCAAATAAGACCCAGCATCATGTTTGGGTGGATGGTTTACAGAGAGAGGGGTGGTTTTGAAAGGTCATTACAGGCTTTATCACAGACCAAGAGCATATTAAAGGATGGGGTGGACCAAGCTAAAATGGACATGATTCTAAGGTCAATTGTGAAACTGTTTCTTCCACCTAATTAGAGACAATTATAATCTAGACTACTTATTCTAAAGTTTTCCAAAAATTGTAATGGCTTCCAGATTTTTTTTTTAAAGTTCAAATATTTCTAAATTTAGAGCAAGGAAATCTTAATGCAAATGTATTATGAAAATTTTAGATGACTCTATAAATAATAAAATTATAGAAACATAGCTTTATAAAATTGAACATAGAGAAAAAATTGCTTTAAAATAATTTTTATAGAGAAAGCTTTGGAGACAAATAGTAATGGAAAAGCCTAGACCATTTTTGTATGTTTTTTTTTTTTTTCTAGCAGTGAATATCTTGGGACATTAATTTCTGTACTTTTACTTTTTCATGCATACCTTTCACAAACTTTCCTCTTCAGTTAGTGACATCCTCATTGCTTCAACAAGAATTAGTGTTGTTTCAGTAGGAATGCAAAATAAAGAAATACTTCATGTGTGATATTTTTTAAATTTCCAAAACAGCTCCTCAAAGTCCACATGAAAATAATAGCTTTAAAATCAAAACTTTTGACTTAAAAAACAAAAAGTTATGGAGAAAGAAAGGTTGGGTAAAGAAAAACTTCATATAGTTTATTTCTTAACAGATTGGAAAGAGTAGATCAAAATATTCAAAGTCATCCCCAGGGAAAGCAGAGATGGTGAAAGGAGTTACAGTATTTGACAGAGAATACCTTTGAAACAACAGCAGATCAGCATGTGCGGGTAGCTAAAACAATGTTCTGAGGCAGTCAGAGTAAACTTTACCACCAGCAAGGAGAGTGATGGGAGTCAAGTCTACATGTGCACACCATTCTGATATTCTATTAAGCAGCTCAGGTTTTCTGTTCACAGTGCTCTCTAGAAGGACCAGCTACCAATATTTTACATGCATGACACCTCTGAGTCATTCATCAGAATGATGCTCATTTCTGTCCCAAGATTGCTAATGTTCATGGTCCCATTTTCAAAACTTAAGATACTTTTTATGCCCCACAAAAAAAGAGGATGGAGTTCTTGACACCCACAGGTATATTTAGAAGGGGTATTAACAAGAGAGAAAGACATTAAAGTAAGAAAGTAGAAATTAAAGTAGTTAGTTTACTAGAGCTACAGAAACCCTAGATGCCACATAGATTTTTTTTGAGGAGAGACAGAATTAACTTATCTATGATAGGAAACAGCAGAACTATGACTGAGATGAAAATGGGAATTTTCAGACAAAAGTAATCAAAATCATGCTAGGCATATGAGAGTTTCATTACCCTGGCGATTAGGATCCTCAGGTTCTAGAAATTCAGATATAATAATAGCAAATGGTATGAATAAGTTAGAGGCATGGCCAGCTCCACCTATGAGTTTCCTCCACTTGAAGACATATATAGGGAAATTTATGAAAGGGATTTTACCACACAAAGGAAAGATACATATAATATGGGTTTTAAAGGACGAATTTAGGCATAAATTCTAGTTAGAGCTCCGGGTAATCTATTTTGTTCCTTCAGTTGATACCTTGGTTAGAGTTATTATTACAAAGTAGGTCAAATGATAAAATTGTTTAGGCATAAATATCAGGTTCTATATTAGGATCTCAGCTTTAAAAGATGACCAGAAACCAGCCAGATATGGTGGTGCATGCTTGCAATTCTAGTATTCAGGAGACTGAAGCAGGAAAATCTAGAGCTTAAGGCCAGCCTGTACTACATGGTAAGTTCCTCACACTAAATACATACATACATATATACATGAATAAATAAGTAAAATGGGAAGGAAGGAAGGGTAGGAGGGGGGGAAGAGGAAGGGAAGAAGGCAGGGAGGAGAAAAGAAAACAAAAGAAAAGGAAAGAGATAAGAAAAAAAGAAAAGATGGTCCCCCCCAAAAATTCTCTTTCTGCCTTGTGTAAAGGCTCCCAGTAATTTAATCCTTAAATCTCAAAGTGTATTCAATGGACAAATGAGAATATCAATACATCATTGCTGTTCTTAGGTGCCCTTGCATTGGGTCCAACTCATTGTGACCCACAGGGTTTTCAGTGGCTAATTGTTTGGGGGTTGTTTCAGGAGTGGGTTGCCAGGCCCTTCTCCCATTTTTGCAGTACTGGAGATCAAACTCACGGCCTCAGAGAGCACAGAGCAGCACTCTACTAATTAGGTAAACACCAGCCTAGAGTTGGGAATTTGTTAGCCATGAAATAACCTAATAATTTAAGCCTCAGCCCAAAGGAGTCAGAATCTACTTGAAAAATATCTGCAGGTGATATACAAGATTATTAGTTTTGCAAAGCACTGATTCTAGGTGGCCTGCTTCTTGATTACATTTCTCTGTGTGTGCTACCACCATAGAGTCCTGGACCAGCCCTGAGAAATGGAGATCTCATGATCCATGCAATGGTACAGTAGAAGTGAATGCCTCAGCAGCAGTATTTGTGGATCTAGACCACCTTTGATACCCACCTTATTACCATTTAGTTTCACTCCAATGAGCACTGATAATATGCCTAGAGTTTCACTAGGTCCTGAGAATGAAAAAAACATAACCCCAACATTGAAGAAGGGACAGTTAAGAAAACAAATAATTAGAATATTTTGATTATAGCAACTGTTACCTCTATGTTGTATCAAATGAGTTTATTTATAAATAACTAAAATGTTCTCAATTGATTCTATAACTACTCCCTACTGTATGGTTGTCCAGTGAGCTACATTCTCCTGAATGGATGACAATGTTTACTCTTTTATTAAACAGGAAAGAAGGAAAGATAAATAAATGTGATAGAGTTGAAAAATATCATACAATTATTTATAAAGTTATAGGATATTTAGCTTTTATGTATATTTTTATTCAGATTTTTGCATCTCAATTTAGCAATCTGTAGATTATTTGACAATAATACACACCTATCATGTATAGGTGAAACACAAGGCTCCAGGAATTGATGGGATACCAATAGAGATGTTTCAACAAACAGATGCAGCACTGGAGGTGTTGACATGTTTATGCCAACAGATGTGGAAAACAGCTACTTGGCCAACTGACTGGAAGAGATCCATATTTGTGCCTATTCCCAAAAAAGGGGATTCAACTGAATGTGCAAACTATCAAACAATATCATTAATATCGCACACAAGCAAAATTCTACTAAAGATCATTCAAAAGTGACTGCAGTAGTATATAGACAGGGAATTACCAGAAAATTAAGTGGGATTCAGAAGAGGGTGGGGAACCAGGGACATCATTGCTGATGTCAGGTGGATATTAGCTGACAGCAGAGAATATCAAAAAGATGTCCATCTATGTTTTATTGACTTTGCAAAGGCATTTGACTGTGCATATCATATAAATTATGGATAACACTTTGGAAAATGGAAATACCAGAGCACCTAATTGTATACATAAGGAATCTGTATGTGAACCAGCAGGCAGTTGTTGCAATAAAGCAAGGACACACAGCCTGGTTTAAAGTTGAGAAAGGCGTGCGTCAGGGCTCTATACTTTCACCCTATCTCTTCAATAGGGCTGGGATTTAGCTCAGTTGGTAGAGTGCTGAGCTGCAGTCTCTGAGGTCCCAAGTTAAATTCCCAACACCGCAAAAATGGGAGAAGGACCTGGCAATCCACTCCCAAGACAATCCCGAAATGGTCAGCCATTGAAAACCCTATGAGGGTCGCTATGAGTTGGATACCGACTTGGCGGCACCTAACAACAACAACAATCTCTTCAATATATATGCTGAGCAAATAATCTGAGAAGCTGGACTTTATGAGGAAGAATGCGACATCAGGATTGGAGAAAGACTCATTAACAACCTGCGTTATGCAGATGACACAATTCTGCTCGCTGAAAGTGAAGAAGATTTAAAACATTTACTGAAGAAGATCAAAGATCACAGCCTTCAATATGGGCTTTGACTAAACATCAACAAAACAAAAATGCTGACGACTGGGCCAGTATGCAACTTCACAATAAATGGAGAAGAGATTCATGTTGTCGAAGGTTTTGCTTTGCTTGGCTCTATAATCAACACCCATGGAAGCAGCAGTCAAGAAATCAAAAGACGCATTGCTCTAGGAAAAGCTGTGGCAAAAGATCTCTTTAGAGTTTTGAAAAGCAAAGATGTCACACTGAAGACGAAGGTGCATATGACTCATGCCATGGTATTTTCAGTCGCATCATATGGTTGTGAAAGCTGGACACTGAACAAGAGAGACAGAAAAAGAATTGATGCTTTGGAATTGTGGTGCTGGAGACGTCTATTGAATATACCATGGACTGCCAAAAGAACCAACAAATCTGTCCTAGAAGAAGTGCAACCAGAGTGCTCCTTGGAAACAAGAATGGCCAGACTGTGTCTTACATATTTCGGACATGTAGTCAGGAGAGATCAATCCCTGGAGAAGGACATCATGTTTGGGAGAGTGGCAGGTCAATGCAAAAGAGGAAAACCCTCCACCAGATGGATTGACATAGTGTCTACAACAATGGGCTTAAATATAAATAAGATCTTGTGCCTGGCACAGAATTGGGAAGTGTTTCCATCTGCTGTACATAGGGGCGGGTTGCTATGAGGCCGACTCGACTCGATGGCACCTAACCACAAATCACATATAAAGAAGGTTTATGATGACCCAATAAGATAAAATAGTAAGCAACCCCCCTTTATTCTTTTAAAAAATGTGTAATATCGGTATTGCAACACACTTAAATATTTTAAAGAATTTACCATTATGTCCATGTGGACATGAAGTGGGCTTTATATGTCTCTTTCTAAAAGTTTTAGTGATTCAATTTTTTAATGGTTAAATGGATATTCAAGTTTTACATTTATTTCAAATTGTGCTTTCTAAAGAACTTGTATATTTCTTCTTGATTATCAAATATATTGGCTTAAATATATTCATAATATAGTATTCTTTTCACATACATTGTTTAATCTGTAGGGTCATTTGAGACCCTACATATTAGCAAAATATGTTTTCACTCATTTTTTTCCTCAATCACTTTTGACAAGGTTTATATCAATTTTATTATTATTATTATTATTATTATTATTAGTAGTAGTAGTAGTAGTAGTAGTAGTAGTAGTATTTTGTTATTATTATTTTTATTTTTTTTTTTGGTACTGGGGGTTGAACTCAGACCCTTGTGCTTGCATGCCTTCCAAGTGCTGTACCACTGAGCTGCACCCCCAGCCTTTTTTTTTTTTTTACTGTTTGTGACAGGATCTCTCTAAATTACACAGACTGCCTCTGGTCTCAAACTTGCGATCCTCCTGCCTCTGCCTCCAGAGCCACTGGGATTACAGGTGTGCACCACCGCGCTGACTCCTTAATCTATTCTCAATTTTAAATATTTCTGTTGTCTACTTTAAAAATTCTTTTTTCCTTTTTTATTCATTTTTCAAAATATTTTTTCCACTCTTTTAGTAAGAAGTGAATTTAGGAAGTCAGATTCTTTGGGGATGATGATAAATCCTTTCAGACATATTGAATTTAAAGTGAGAGTGGTAGCTGACCATATTATAGTAGGATAGTTCATTTCTAGATATGAGAGAATTATTTTTAATTCTTCCTAAATAGTAGAACATTTCACTGTAAAACCTAAAGCAAATTCTACTTAGGTGGGTGAAATTAAAATTTTTCTTAATTGGGTTAGTAATAGTTCATTGCAGTTTTCTTAGATTGTATGAATTTTACAGCAAGGAAAACAAAATTTAAAAGTATGGATCCAATATATTGCCCTCCAGCTATTTGTTAAATTTAATATTAGTTAATGTTGTTGTTGTTGTTAGGTGCCATCAAGTCGGTATCCAACTCATAGCGACCCTCATAGGGTTTTCAATGGCTGACTATTTTCAGGATTGCCTTGGGAGTGGATTGCCAGGCCCTTCTCCCATTTTTGTGGTGCTGGGAATTGAACTCAGGACCTCAGAGACTGCAGCGCAGTGCTCTACCAACTGAGCTAAATCCCAGCCCCATTAGTTAATGTAGACATTCTTTATCTAGTAACTGCATAGATATTTTTACTTCATGAAAAATAGTATTAATTTACATAGAAATTGATCATTACAGATTTCTATCCACATCAACTTTTTACATATAAGGTTATAAAAGCAAATTTTGATGAGAGCACTGATGTCATTGAGTGGAAAAATATACAAATATTGGATACTTCTCCAAATGAATAATTCACTTGCTATAGAAGAAAAAACTGGTTGTTGCAATAGTACATTATTACACATAACACTCACATCTGGTTTTAAGGATTTGTTTCCTATAGCCTACAGTGTATAACAAGTTTTGCCTTCTTCCTGTCTCTTATATTCCTCAGAGAGCAGTTTTATTCCCTGAAGCCTAAATATGCCATATTCTTCCTTTTTATGTAGCACATTTTAAAAATAGTTTAAATGGAGAGTTTAGAAGCAACTATCAAAATTATTAAAATGTGACAGTTTTCCAAAAGTTGCTTTCAAATATGTTCATTCTGAAACACATATACCACTAGACATAATTAAGTACTTTTGGCTATGTATAACTAGAAAAGTTTTCAGTATATAATGAAATCTGAGACATAAGTACATATGTTCCTAGTCTCATAGGCTTAAATAAAAACAAATTGGGCTCTTTTAGGTGTAAAACAATCCCTTGGCTTTTTTCTTGCATGTTCTATAAACTGTTTTATTTCTTAAAAGCTACATCATTCACTAGTGATACTTCATACATTATAAAAGTAGAATGTGAGAACTAAAAATGGTCGTTTAAGGAAAACTGTCAGAATATAACTTCAGCCTGAGTAACTTACAATTTTGTCACATCTAATAAAGCATATTTTTTGCAGATAATCAGAAGAACACTAAGTTTTATTGCCTGTATATTACTACTGAAAAGTTATTTCATATGTTTCATTTTCCTAGGTGATAAACTGAAGAGATGAATTATCACATTATATCATATTACATGTGTTTTCCTTCTCATGGCTATGTACCTTGACATTAATAATTTCCTTTCTTTTCTCTTCCCTTTTCTCTTTTCCCCTTTCTTTCTCTCTCTCTTTCTTTCTTTCTTTCTTTTTTTTTTTTTTGAGACAGGGTCTCACTACACAGATTACCTTTGGTCTTGAACTTGGGATCCTCTTGCTCTGCCTCCCCAGCTGCTGGGATTACAGGTATGTGCCAACGCACCCGGCTTGAAGTTAATAGTTTCTACAGAATAAATGGCACATTTTCTTCTTTTCAAAATATCTCAACTTAGTTGATGGCTAGGATTAGTTTCAATTTCTCTTTACTTGACACATGATTCAGAGATTCAAAATTGCCAAGGAATTTTATTCAAGGAATTCTCAAAACTATTAATCCAATGGTCTACATTATACTTGATGATCAAAAGCAATTGCCAAAAAAGTTAGAAGACACTTTGGGTTACATACTAATTTAATCTCACTTTCCTTAAGAGGACATCTATTAAAATATAAACCCAGAAAATAATAACACATTATAGGGTGCTTTAAGAGATTGAATTTTAACACAATCATTTAAATTTCTAATGTAAATAATATAGAAATAATTATTGTGGGATATGTATCTTTTGTTGCAATCATAATATATTCTCATTATTTTGTCAATTTAACTGAGATAAATTTTTTTAAAAAAGCAGTTTCTCTATTTGAGAAAAATAAAACTAATTTTATTTTTCCTTTGGTCTTAAAGATATAACAATTAAAATATATTAATTGAAATTTTAGTAATAATGTCAGATCTTTGTAGAATTTTCAATGAATAAAATATATTAACAATAGAACTATGTATGTTGTTCTTGTTGTTGTTAGGTGCGATCGAGTCAGTATCCGACTCATAGTGACACTGCGTATAACAGGGGAAACACTAGAAACACTATTGTCAGTTCTTCTCTGCTATTCATAGGGTTTTCAATGGCGGATTGATTTTTGGGAGTGGGTTGTCGGGTCCTCCTCCCACAACTATGTATAAAGAATACTAAAGATCAAATAAGTTAGTCCAATGTATATTGTAATTAAATTACTCCATTACTAAATTTACACATTGAGTTTCTTAATGACTGTAATCTATTTAGTTAATAAGCTTATAGTTCATATATAGTAAATGCCAAATAGCTTACTTAGAAAAAGCAGAAAAGACAACATGAAGTTCTAAACTCTAAATTGTTGTTAGGTGCAGCTGAGTCAGATCTAACTCAGGAACCCTACGTATAACAGAATAAAATAATTCCCGACACTGTTCCATGCCCAGCACTGTGTCAATGTTTGGTATTCATAGGGTTTTCAATGGCTAATTGTTTCAGGATTGTTTCAGGAGTGAGCTGCCATGTCCTTCTTCCATTCTTGAAGTGATAGGGATCAAAACCAGGGCCTCAGAGGGGGGCTGGGCAACACTCTATCAACTGAGCTAAGCCCTAGCCCAAACTCTAAATGTGTATGTGTGTGTTAGGGGCTGTTTGTTAAGTTTTGTCCAACTCATTGTGACCAGCATTGGGTTTTGGATGGCTGATTACTTTGGGATTCTGGATTGTTCCCAAAATTACCTATCACAGCCTTCTCCCATTTTTTTTTTTTTTTGTGGTGTTGAGATTTGAACCCAGGTCCTCAGAGGCCAAAGAGTGGTACTTCACCAACTGAGCTAACCCCCAACCCCATACTCTGAATAGGTAACTAAATACTACCTTGATGTTTTATCACTTCCTATTGGTATATGTCTAGCTATAGCCCTATGGCGATTGATCCCATCAGATCTCAGAAGCTTGGCAGGGTCGGGCCTAGTTAGTACCTTGATGGGAGACTGCCTGGGAAGACCAGGTTCTGTAGGCTCGGGAGAAGAACCCGGCAACCTACTCCCCACCCTCCAAAAAAAAAAAAAAATGAAAAAACAATCTGCCATTGAAAACTATGAATAGCAGAGAAGCCTATTGTACATAGGGTCACTATGAGTCAAGATACTGACTCAACCACACCAAATAACAAGATTGGTGTGTATTATAATACAATCACCTGTTTACAAAATATGGAGATTAGTATACTTCTTTCACATATGTAAGGACCACAGAATTCCCTCACTGATTCTATTTCTCATATTTATTTTAGAGTCTCAAATTAACTGACCCATTCGTACTATTTTTTAGAGGGTTGAGAGAAACAATGGTTAATATTTTATAATCTAAGTATTCTCAGCAGTTTCAGCAGTACCATTTTTGAGTTTTCATATATTGGTAATTTGTTCCATCATCAGTGACTCCTTCTGATATTGTATTAATTGAAGAACGTAAGGAAGTTGCAAGAACTAGAGAATTAAATGGTATAAGTATGCCTTTTTCTAATCCTCTGAGCAGGGAGGAACAACCAAAACATACAACTGTGTAACTTTGTCCTCCTTGGTTTTACTTTAGATTATCTGCTAAAAGGAAATTATTTAATTGTCATTTGTTTTGCAGAGTCCAGCCTTGGTTTATAAGATGAAAAGGAAGGAAATATTAACTGCTTCATTGTCAAGAGATAATCTTTTTCTGCCTGTGAGCACTGAAGAATTCTTAGTCTTTGGGATTGCAACTCCCTTGAACTGTAATGTGTTAGGATGTGCCCTCACTGTGATTTCAATGCTCATGTTCAAGATCATGAGATCCCAAGCTTTATTCTGTGCCTGTGGTCATCATGTGATACAGTGAGTACAATTACAGAACATTTATTCAAGCAGCTTGGCTCAAATCTCTCTCTTTTTTATATTAAACAAACTCTCTGATCTGCTGAATTATTTTACTCAGGCAATATGCCTGAACACCTACCTTACAATTTTAAGATGATTATTTTAAATAGAAAAATATCATTAAAAGCCATTGTAGTGTGGAATTTCTTTGAAGAAAGTAGATTATAGAGCAGCAGAGATATATAAATTGGGCAAAGAATTCAAGTCCTCGGAAAGGCATGTCTGCCTTTCTAACAAAGAGAGAAATGTGAGTTTTAAGCAGCAATCCTATCTGTGTCTTTCCTAGAGTGGACTGAACAATTTCTTTCCATTGGTCATGGCACCTTCCCAAAAGGACTGCCTGCTACCAAAGTGTAGAGGAATGTGCCCTGCAAGAAGCACAGAGATACCATCCATGAGGCAGATTTTGTAGGTCACTGTGAGGACTTGCCCAAAATCAGATCATGAAGCAACGTGTCCCAGAAAGCTTTGGTTCTCTCTCATTCTGTAAGGTCACCATCTTATTCTATTTTTCATCTTTTATTGTTAAAATCAAAATTATCTCTTATACAAATTCATATCACATTTAAATAAATATTAATTTTTAAATTTCATATAATAAATTCATTCACATTTAAATAATAAATGATCATCACCAAAAATGTTGAGTGCTTTGTGAAACTCCTATATATCCTGTACCATTTCCCCCCTTCTCTATCCTACCAAAATATATAGATCTGCAAATGTACACCCCATGGAACTTTTCTTCTTCTCATCACTGGGTTTTAAAATGTGAACCTCTTTGCAAGGGTCTTCTACTCCAATAGAGGATGTAAGTAAAAGAGTATTTTACCATGTCTTTCTTTCAGAGTTATTAAGAAATACAAGTTTGAAGCTCTTTCAAGAGTCAAATTTTCTACTATCTTTAATGGATTGCCTTATATGACTTACATGCTGTCAATTTTAGTCCTAGAAGGACATTGGTTTTAGAGATCTGAAACCTCATTATTTCAATAATGAATACATTCATGTTAAAAAATATAACAATATACATACACACACTGAACAATGAAATCTAAATGAGAAGTGTTTCAAATTTCTTCTAGACTATGTTAGAATAAAGTACTGATTTTACTCATTTCCATAATAAATCATATCCCTATAGTAACAATTTTATTCAAGTAAAACACCTCAATTGTCTGAATTATTACATTATACTTTGGGTTCAATCAAGAAAATGCTCAGCAGAATGAAAAACAAACCAAGTGATTTCAAAAATCTTTAAGATTTTTCTCTGCATCTAAATTGCTATTCAGATTGAGAAATCTCTTAAGTGACTGTTGTAAAAGCACACTGTGAGATCATTATAATAATAATTATTTCATGCTAATTTTGCCTAAAATCACAAAACCACATTTTAGTGACACACCAATTATAACCTTTATGACAGAAGTACAGAGATATAAATCAAAACTATTCAATTTACCTTCTTATATGGTACATCCATGTGACAAGGGCAGGAAGAGACTCTGCCTTACTTAGGAAAAGATTTGTTACTACAGTACTGATGATTAAGGCAAATCAGATGGCAAATTACCTTTGAGAGATCCCCAGCCTCCAAATAGAAGCAGATAACAAACACGTTCCATGTAACCCAGAGGACTAGCCAGACAGCATACTATGGAGAATCAAAAGAGAAATGACATAATTAATATGGAATCAGCTGAATAAGAGTCAAATAGAACTTGAACTTCTGAACACCCAAATCATAAGATTAGTAGAAAATATTAGATATCACTTCTTTCTAAGGAACAGAATTAGATATACATTATTGTATTGATTTCTTCTCACCATTTTGGTTTCTTATAGTATTATAGCTCTAAAATGCTAAAAGATATTCTTTAGGTTTTGAGACAAAAGAGAGAGTAGCCCATATTACTATCTTCAGGTGAATGATTTTGGTGTCTAGACATGTAGAAAGATAGATGCTCCAATAGACACATTGAATATGTCATAAAGCAGCTCATAGTTTTGTTCAATAAAATTGTCTTTATATAGAATAGCATACAACCTTTCTCCATGTTATCTACAGTCAACTTCAAAACCATCCTTGTGCCTCTTTCTCCTAATCAGTTTTCTCTTTTTGGTGTCTCCTTTTCATTTCTCTGTTCTCTTTATTATTTTATGTTCTCATAACCCCTCATAACAGTGACCATCAAGCTATTATCCCTAACTTTATTCTGATGTCTGTTTTAAGTAACTTCTGCTGTGATGACACATTTTCTTACCAAGTTGAAGCTCTGATTATTTAGTAAACTAAATTTTTAAGCACCTAGAATACAATATACCAGAAGGACACCACAGACAAAAAGACCAAGGATAAATCCTCTCAGAAATCAACTCAAGTGAGAATGAAGGAGAAAGAGAGGGACGAAGGAGGGAAGAGAGAGAGAGACAGACAGACAGAGAGATATGATTATCTTATGTTGTTGTTGTTGTTGTTGTTGTTAGGTGCCGTCAAGACAAGGCCGACTGATAGCGACCCTATGTACAGCAGATCGAAACACTTGCCTATTCTATGCCAGGCAAACGATCTTATTTATGCTTAAAACCATTGTTGCAGACACTGTGTCAATCTATCTGGTGGAAGGTTTTCCTCTTTTGCATTGACCTGCCACTCTTTCAAACATGATGTCCTTCTCCAAGGATTGTTCTCTTCTGACTACATGTCAGAAATATGTAAGATGCAATCTGGCCATTCTTGCTTCCAAGGAGCACTTTGGTTGCACTTCTTCTAGGACAGATTTGTTGGTTCCTTTGGCAGTCCATGGTATATTCAATAGACGTCTCCAGCACCACAATTCAAAAGCATCAATTCTATTTCTGTCTCCCTTGTTCAATGTCCAGCTTTCACAACCATATGATGCCACTGAAAATACCATGGCATGAGTCAGACACACTTTCGTGTTCAATGTGACATCTTTGCTTTTCAAAACTCTAAAGAGATCTTTTGCCACAGCTTTTCCTAGAGCAATGCGTCTTTTGATTACTTCACTGCTGCTTCCATGGGTATTGATTATAGAGCCAAGCAAAGCAAAATCTTGGACAACCTCATTTATTGTGAGGTTGCATACTGGCCCAGTTGCAAGAATTTTTGTTTTGTTCATGTTTAGTCACAACCCATATTGAAGGCTATGATCTTTGATCTTTATCAGTAAATGTTTGAAATCCTCTTCACTTTCAGCAAGCAGAGTTGTGTCATCTGCATAACACAGGTTGTTAATGAGTCTTCCTCCAATCTTGATGCCAAGTTCTTCTTCATAAAGTCCAGCTTCTTGGATTATTTGCTCAGTGTATAAATTGAAGAGATAGGGTGAAAGGACACAGCCCTGACGCACACCTTTCCCAACTTTAAACCATGCAGTGTTTCCTTGTTCTATTGGAACAACTGCCTCCAAATTCATGTACAGATTTCTCATGAGCACAATTAGTGCTCTGGTATTCCCATTTTTCAAAGTGTTATCCATAATTTGTTATGATCCACACAATCAAATGCCTTTGCAAAGACAATAAAACATAGATAGACACCTTTCTGATATTCTCTGCTTTTAGCTAATATTCACGTGACATCAGCAATGATTTCCCTGGTTCCCTGCCCTCTTCTGAATCCTGCTTGATTTTCTGGTAATTCCCTGTCTATATACTGCTGCAGTCACTTCTGAATGATCTTTAGTAGAATTTTGCTTGTTTGCAATATTAATGATATTGCCTGATAGTTTGCACATTATTTGAATCCCCTTTTTTGGGAATAGGCACAAATATGGATCTCTTCCAGTCAGTTGGCCAAGTAGCTGTTTTCCAAATCTGTTGGTATAATCATGTTAACACCTCCAGTGTTGCATCTGTTTGTTGAAACATCTCTATTGGTATCCCATCAACTCCTGGAACCTTGTGTTTTGCCAGTTCTTTCAAGGCAGCTTCCACTTTGTCCTTCAAAACCATTGGTTCCTCTTCATATGCAACCTCTTGGAATGGTTGGTCATCTACCAATTCTTTCTTGTATAATGACTCTGTGTATTCTTCCCATCTTCTTTTGATGTTTCCTGCATCATTTAATATTTTTCCTGTAGAATCTTTCACTACTGCCACTCAAGGCTTAAATTTTTTCTTCACTTCCCTAAGCTTGAGAAACACAGAGCGTGTTCTTCCCTTTTGGTTTTCTGCCTCCAGCTCCTTGCACATGTCATTATAATATTTGTTTTTGTCTTCTAGAGCTGCCTTCTGAAATCTTCTGTTTAGTTCCTTAACTTCATCATGTCTTCCTTTTACTTTAGCTGCTTGACGTTCAAGGGCAAGTTCTACTGTCTCTTTTGACATGTAATTTGGTCTTTTCTTTTTTTCTTGTCTTTTTAAGAACTTTTTGCTTCCTTCTTGAATGATATCTTTTATGTCATACCACAGCTCTTCTGGTCTCCTATCATTTGTGTCTAATGCATTAAACCTATTTTGAGGTGGTCTGTGAACTCAGGTGGGATATACTCAAGGTCATACTGTGGCTCTCGTGTACTTGTTCTAATTTTCTTCAGCTTCAGTTTGAACTTGCATATGAGAAGTTGATGGTCTGATCCACACTCAGCACCTGGTCTTGTTTTGACATTTTGTATAGAACTTTTCCATCGTCTCTTTGCACATATGTAGTCAATTTGATTCCTGTATGTTCCATCTGGTGAAGTCCATGTGTATAATCTCCATTTATGATGTTGAAAAAATGTATTTGCAATGAAAAGGTCATGGGTCTGACAAAATTCTATCATGTGATCTCCAGCTTCATTTCTGTCACCAAGACCATATTTTCCAACTACTGGGCCTTCTTTGTTTCCAACCTTTGCATTCCAGTCACCAGTGATTATCAGTATGTCTTGATTGCATGTTTGATCTATTTCAGATTGCAGAAGCTGATAGAAGTCTTCCCTTTCTTCATTTGTGGCCT
>VMDO01022050.1:0-34241 GCA_007922755.1 Pedetes capensis
GAAACACCAGGCCAGATGTGGTGGTGCATCTGTAATCCCAGCACTCCAGAGGCTGGGGTGAGAGGACCATGACTTTACGGCCAGTCTGGCTACATGGTAAGGCCCTCTGTTAGAAACCAAAACAGGTGTGTGTGGCAGCTTGCCTGGTTGATTGTGAGGAGGTGTGCATGCACGTGACGTGGCCTGCAGAAGGTAGTCCTGGGCTCCCTCATGAACCAGTTGACTGAACATCAGGAGAGAATTTGTTTCAGATGCCTAGGCAACAGGACCTCCCGCCCCTTGACCAGATATTAATTTAATATAAGAGGAAACTCAGAGATCAGGGACAGCCACTGTTAACAGAGAAAAACTATAGATGCCTGTTAATATCAGAAAGGGTACTGGTTCTCCTGCATGACTATGATCTCAGCAGCAAATGCAAGCATTGATGACCATGTCTGGAAATGGTGTTGGGGCCCGATCACCTCCCACAACTACAACATCATCATGGCCACTACCTCCACTTCAAAAAAGGTTTTACTGCCAGGCGCAGTGGCGCACGCCTCTAATCCCAGCGGCTAGGGAGGCTGAGGCAGTAGAATCTCAAGTTCGAGACCAGAGGCCGTCTGGGTAATTTAGCCATACCCTGTGTCAAAAAGTAAAAAAAAAAATGGGGTGTGGACGCAACTCAGTGGTCCAGCACTTGCAAAACATGCAAGTGCGAGGCCCTGGGTTCGACCCCCCATACGACAAAATAAAAAAAAAAAGAAAAAGAAAGAAAAGAAAAAGAAAAAAGAAAGAAAAAAAAGGTTTTACTAGGCTTTTCTGGAAATATTTGTTTAATCTCTAAATGTTTTGCAATTAAAGTTTCTTTTCTAAAACAAAGTCAAAAACAAACACAAATAAACAGTGAAATACCAATTCTTTAGATTTTAGAAGTATCCTGCTATGAAGTTGAAAAATTATCTAGACATAAATTGACAAATACAGTGATTCCATCGGGAACCCAGAGAATACAGGATGCATGTCCAGAAGGTTGTATTTACATAGATTATGTGAAAGGTCCCAGTCCCAGGCTTTGCAAGGACCTACTTGCAAAACTGAAAGTGATGAGTCAGGGAATTGTGTTTGTACATAAATTTAGAGTTTACTTGTGCTCTCAGGCTCAAATTAATGGAATACAACTTGAGTCACAATCATATGGGAGTTTTTGCATCAGGAAGTCAAGAAGCACTGCTTAATAAATGCCATTATAATTACAGTAGAGATTAACCCTTATTTTCTTCTAAAATAAGCATCACATTCTACCAAATTCTTTTTCTTGGTCTTATGACTCAGGGCAGGCATCATCTTAAGAAAAATAATCATGAATGCTTATCTAAGAGGAATGTATATCAGTTTATCAATAATTTCTTACATATACCTGGCATGCTAATAACTTTAAAAGCATAGCTCTAAAACTTTTCTTGGACTTTCTTCCACGCAGTATCTTTTTACAAGTTTCCAAATGACTCTGTTAGTAGGGAACATTAAAGTTTGAGAGTAACAATTCCAACCGCCAGGGGAGAAGCTACCCCTTATTGCCCATTCACTTCTATAGTGATTGGTGCCACCTTTTCAGTTGTATATATTTTAGTCATAAATTTCAGAAACGCATTTCCTCTTTCCTCTTAAAAAGGCTAGACTGTTCTACACGTCAGAAGACAGAGCAGTGTAAGAATTTCTATGGCATCTCTTTTCCCTATTCCTACTCAGAATTATAGATGAATGTTATCCCCCTATGATGCTGAAGCTTGCTAATAGAAAGAATATAATATCTGCAGGAAATGGAAGAATTTGTCCAGAGCTCAGGTGAACATGGTGTTGTGGTGTTTTCTCTGGGATCGATGGTCAAAAACCTCACAGAAGAAAAGGCCAATCTCATTGCTTCGGCCCTTGCCCAGATTCCACAGAAGGTCAGTATCACTTCTGAGCATGGAGAACAGAGCAGTTGTTCACGAACTGGGGCGAGAACATAGCTAATAGTAGTCTTTGCAGATGGAAATTGAAACTGTTATACACTGATCGTGAAAGACATCAGCTTTAAGTAAAAACAATTAGAACATAAATAGTGTGTTTATCACATTTGATCATTTGTCCACTGAAACATGACCTTACTATGAGAACACTTGTTTACTAAATTAAATTCAATTAAAGCATTGTTGTTAGGTGCCATCCAATCAGTGGCCGACCTACAGCGACCCTATGTACAACAGGCGAGACAATATTGTTAGTGTTCTCTGTTATTCATAGGGTTTTCAACCGCTGATAGTTTTTTGGGAGTGGGGTTTCAGGTCCTTCTCCCGAACCTACAGCAAATGGTGTTCCAACATGGTCTCCCATCCAAGTACTAAACAGGCTCCACCCTGCTTAGCTTCCGAGATCTTATGGGAGTGCATGCTACAGTGGTATGGCTGCAGGCCAAAATTAAAAACGTTAGTTCACTGTACATGTTTTGGCCTGGACTGACCACTACCAAAAGGTTTGAAGTATGTTAACTCCATGACCCGTAAAAAATGAAGAGATTATACATGGTAAAGAGTATTTGTCCTCAAAAATACACTCTTAATTTCTGAGTTTTATTAAGACTTTATCAAAATATATTTAGTTAAGTAACAGAAGCCTAGAGTGATTTATTCCTTTCAAATTGAATATTCTACAGTTAAGAGTAATTAAAACTTTCATATTAATGGCAAATAATATTCATATTCTAATTCCTCATGCTCACTACAATTCTGTATCTATTCTCTATATACTCCTACTCATGAAATATGCTAGTAGCCTTTATATTTGAACATTAAAGTACACAAAACTGTATGAAGTATAATAACCAGGCATTTTAAAATATGAAGATTTTTATTGCTACATTTGCCTCTTCAAGTGTGCCACCTTTTAATATTTAATCTGAAATTTATTTTATTTCTCCATAAGAGAAGAATGTGTGTGTGTGTGTGTGTGTGTGTGTGTGCATGCGCATGTGTGCATTTATATGTTCAAGTTCAAATACTAGCAAAGTAGTTTACTGAAAAATGGAATGTAGGGAAACCCGATCTTGTCCTCAGTCATAAAAGGAGACAGAGAGAGAGAGAGAGAGAGAGAGAGAGAGAGAGAGAGAGAGAGAGAGTTGGAGGAAGGACAGAAAAAGGACAAGATTAGACAATTCCTAAAAAATCAAGGAAAATTGAAGCTGTCACCTAAAGTATGGCAACTATATTTGTCCAAAATAATTCTACAGCCTTAACAAACTCTCACTGTGTGTTTTTCCTTAGAAAATGACAACATTGTCTTCCACAGGTGTTATGGAGATACAAAGGAAAGAAGCCAGCCACATTAGGATCCAATACTCGCCTCTTTGATTGGATACCCCAGAATGATCTTCTTGGTAAGACTGTGGGGAAAGAAAAGCTGCAAAGATGAGAAGCAAGTTAAGTAACTGTTTAAGAGCAAATAAATTGAACACAATTTAATATTTAAGTGTCATGTTTGACTTCTAGTTTCAAAGCAGATATTATTAAATATCAGCCATTAATTTTATAGAGATTCATGCTTCCTCTAGCTCACAAAATCCCATCTCCCATCACACTTCAACATTTAATCAGCTGTCAGCACCTCAGTAATACCTTCTCAGACAATGAAGAAGGAGTTGATTCCTTCTCTTTCTGAGATTGCTGCTGCCTGTGGTAGCATTGTCTCATATGCTGAACTTTTGTAGAAAATGTATTCCCTAATGACATACTGTAGCCTTTTATTCCTCCTGTCTCTGAAATTCTGCCAATGCGTTAGCTAGAAATCCACACCCATTTCTCACTCTATCTCCAACCTAGGTCATCCCAAAACCAAAGCTTTTATCACTCATGGTGGAACTAATGGGATCTATGAAGCTATTTATCACGGGATCCCTATGGTGGGAGTTCCCATGTTCGCTGATCAGCCTGATAACATCGCTCACATGAAGGCCAAAGGGGCAGCTGTGGAGGTGAACATGAATACAATGACAAGCGCAGATTTGCTCAATGCCTTGAGAACCGTCATTAATGAACCTTCGTAAGTATTGCTGCATTGTAAGGGCTTACCCGACATTGATCAGGCTATCCACCGTAGTAGAAGATTTCCAGTGTTTCATGTCTTTATAATTGGTTTAGTTTCAAGTAACACAGCATGGAACTAATATAAAAAACATTTATTTCATTTCCCAACTGCTGAAGTGATTTCCTAAAACTGAAAAACAGAAACTGACTTCAAATGTACTATATGTTTTCAAAATGTAATATTATGATTATATAAATTCTTATGTAGTTTCCCTCTACATTTTCTTTCATCTCATAAATAAATACGTCCTTGAATATTATACACCATTCAGTAAGTACAAAATGCAATTCATACTGTCTTCAATTCTGATCATCAGAAATAACATAATAACTCAGTGCTATTAAACATTCAGCAATAAATATTTTTGAATAAGTATGTGATAATCTTCAGGACATTTTTGGAATCACAATTCAGGAGTCTTGTCAGGAATTAGGAGCTGTAATCATTCTGAGTGTGATCTTTTGTTTTTCATAAATGTCAACCTCAGTGTCTACTAATTTAGACTATTACCAGGTTCTTGTTGAGAATTTGGTTCATTTTATTAAATGTCAAACAAGCTGAATTATGTGATTCTTTTTAACGCTAATGCCCAGAAAGTTCATTACGTTTTATTGTTGATTCGAAATCTATTGATGCAAGAAACAGAATCATAAGTTTTAGAAATCTCCAGGAAACACTAAAAGTTATTTAATTTACAATATTTTCTTATTTACTCTGAATCTAATACTATCTCTGAGATTATGTTGTTGTTGTTGTTGTTGTTGTTGTTGTTGTTGTTAGCTGCTGTCAGGTTGGGCCAACTCATAGATATCCTATGTACAAGAGAACAAAACACTCTCCGACATTGCACCGTTCCCGGCACTATGTCAGCTCTTCTCTGTTAGATTATAGGGGAACATAAAGATATGTAGAGTAAAAATATGGATGTATTTGTATTCCATCCCCTTATTCCATGAAGCAATTAAAAAGCACTAAAAGATTATATTTTAACATAAATAATAGCAATTATAAATATGTATATTTTAACACCGTCATAATGTTAGTTCTGAAAATATAATACACTAGTTATAAAAATATGATCTGTGATTGCCCTTCGTTATTTAGAAAAAGCATACTCTATTTTTATTTGGATTCACGTAAACAAATTTACTTATTAGACATGTAAACTTCTAATTTTAAATCTCTACCTACAAAATTCTGATTTGAATAGAATTCTGATTTGAAAAAAGAGAAAACCTTTTAACTACCTAAAATGCACTGGGATGACTGTGTGAAATTACTATTTTTAAGTTACCTATAGTTCAATAGAATTCAAAGACAGAATAATTCTTCCTTTTCACTATGCACAAAGAATAACACATGTAAAGAATCCCCTGCTGTTGGTTTTAGTGTACCATATTCACTTGTGAATGATGACCAAATTCTCTTTCCCTAATCCAAACAATGTCCTGAAGCATTTTCTCATAAACCACTTACCTTGTATTTCTCCATGAATCCTGTCTGGAACTTCTACTCATGGAATAAACCAAATTGATACTTGGTTGTGGCTCAGCTGTCAGGGAACTTGAATTGAAGATATTCCTTTCCTGTCAAAAATATAGATCTCTATGCAGTACTTTTTTTAACAAATGATGAAGACTATTAAATATATAAGTATTAGAAACTGATTAGAGACCACAAATCCAGGGAGACATTTTTATTTATCTTAACAATTTGAAGTTCATGTACTAACATATGCCACTTCTTAAATTACCCTAATGTCTCCATTCAGTCCTGACATTGCCAATAGAGACTGTGTTTTTCAGCACAAAATATATAAATGTTTACAAAGGAGTAATTATCACAGAACACAGATCTCAGAACTGTAAAACGACTCCCTAATGTTGACTACAGATTCCATATGTCTGTCATATGAACTACTTGCTATTAATGGCCAAGTGTATGGTAATTTTAAATATTATACCATAATATTGGATTTTTGCCACCTAGGATGTAGAAAATTTTGACAACCATAGCTCACAAGACATCAAAACTTTGTCATGGGAAAACTAGTCAATACATTCACAAAAGGATATTGCATTTTTTCTATGTCCAATTTGAGTACATTGTGTTAGGAATATATTTGTAAAAAAAAAAAAAAAAAAAGAATGTATTTGTTACACACCTCCCCCTTCCTCTTAAAATCCTATGCTAGTAGAAAAGTTCATTCAAAAACAAAACTTTTTTTCAACATATCTATGGCCTTTGGTTTGTATAGCATATAATGTGTATCAAATACTTACCTTCAAATAAAACAAAAACCAATTTCTATCTATGTATTTGTCTTCTAGTTATAAGGAGAATGCCATGAGGTTGTCAAGGATTCACCATGATCAGCCTGTGAAGCCTCTGGACAGAGCTGTCTTCTGGATCGAATTTGTCATGCGCCACAAAGGAGCAAAACACCTGCGGGTTGCAGCGCATGACCTCAACTGGGTCCAGTACCACTCTCTGGATGTGATGGGCTTCCTGCTGGCCTGTGTGGCAATGGCAATATTCTTGGCCACAAAATGTTGTTTATTTACCTGTCAAAAATTTGGTAAGACAGGAAAGAAGAAGAAGAGGGAATAGATCAAGAAAAAGAAAGAATAGATCTCTCTGAGGTTGGCAAATTTTGAATAGGGCACGTCTATTATTTCTAGCGACAAAGGCCTTTCCATAAACCCATCTTCATAATCTTTTCAAATATCCTGTTGCTTTACATTAGCCCAGAAATGAAGCCTACTATTGACATGATCATTAACCACTGAGTGAGTCCCACTCTTCCTTTGTCATTCCCCAGGCGGCCTTACCATTTTCCTCTCACTTTCCTGACATAGGCGCGCTATGAATTCTAAACATGTTCTATTTAAAACAGCATTTAAACTTTTAACATAAACTGATATGCTGACCTACAATATACTGAATTCTTGGGAAAGCTCAAATATAAACATAATGTGATGGATGTAGGGATCTCATAAGGGTCAAATTCACAATTGCTCTTAAATCATACAAATCAAGAATCAAGAATCAATAGGAGGTGAATGTGTTATAAGATTAATGATTCTCTTTTACTAAAAATGAACTTTTCTGCTTCTGCAATATTGTCGGGGTTAGAGCATGGATTCATAACTGTGATTGCCCTTCACGGTAGGAAAGATCTACCAAATTTTCATTTAGCCCATTTGGTTATCATGGTATATGTTTCTGTCTTTCTTCCACAAATATTCCTATTTTCTCTGCAGTAGAAGATTTTGGGACTGTCTCCACAGACCAAAGAGATTGCCATTTTTTCTTCATCAGAGAATCAGCAATATATTACAACTGAACAGAACATGTTTAGAGAATATAAAAGTAAAAATATATTAAAAATATGTCAACATGAAATATTTTACCTGACAATACTATTGAAAACCTTGTTTCAGACCACTATATTTCAAAATCAGTACTGTTCATAATCTATAATCACTACTAATAACCAAAAATGTCATTTTCTGCCAAAAAATAAAATCTGAGTTAAAATTTGAGATCACTGTTATTTTTTCCAGTCTCTATCTTCTGTAGATTTAATTTCATTAGTTAATTGTCGTGCTAACAATGTATTATTAACCCAGCAGTTTTACCTGGAGAGAAAGCTCAGTGGCTGAGTATTTGTAAAGGATGTGTGAAAGCCTAGATTTGCTTTCAATTTTGTAATGAATAAATATAAAAATAGACATAGGTAAAAATTTGTCAATGTCAAACAATAATTAAAGGAGAATATTCGTGTTTGAATCAGCTTTGGATCAATTTAACAAATGTATTAGAGATTGCACTGTTTCAACCGCCTAAACTTAATGACACCTTTAACTGAAATTTTCTTGTAAACATTTGCTATATAACTAAGGAGATAAATAACAGCCAGTATCTTAGTGAAGACTGTTGAAATTCTCTTTTGTTTGTTTTTGAGAGAAGGTCTTGCTATGTGGCCAGGATGGCCTGTTGTTGTTGTTGTTGTTAGGTGCTGTGGAGTCCTGTCTGACTCACAGTGACCCTAATTGGGTTTTCAATGGCTGATTGTTTCGGAATTGCCTCAGGAGTGGACTGCCACGTCCTGTTCCCATTTTTGCAGTGCTGGGAATGGAACCCAGGACCTCAGAGACTGCAGAGTGGGGCTCTACCAACTGAGCTACATCCCAGCCCCAACGATGGCCTAAATTTGCTATATAGGCAGACTGGGTACAAACTAATCACCCTCCTTCCTCAGCCTGCTAAGTACCCACCTTTACAAGATGTGTGCTATCACCCCTAACAAAATTTTGAAGTCCTAGCTGATTTTATTTGATAAGTTGAAAATTACTCCTTTTGAAAAATAATTACCGTGTGGAAACCTGTATTTCTTCCTCAATATGTACATTATTGAAACTGCAAATAAATTGCTACAGGCAATTGTGAACACTGAAACCATATTTGGCAAATGTGAATAACTTTAAAAAATATGGTTCTAATTGATATGTTCAGAATTTTGCCATTTGCCTATATTTTTGGAAAGAGCTGTTTTTGTTGGCTCTATGTCCAGCTTGATTCCTGCAATGAGGTTAGATCAAATGGCTAAGGGCTTGTGTGAAGTTCAACAGGCTGGCCCTGGGGTTGGACATTGCTTAACCTGATGCCCTTTTTATTCTCTGAGGCAGGCCACCCATGGCATGCAAACTTGCTGTCGTTCAATTGTTCCTGATCACTATATTGTTTTACTCTTGCCTTTTAACATAATGCTGGACTCTTCATTCATCAGACTATCATCAGAAGATAGCTGCACTTGGCAAAAATTCCTAGCTGATACAAACTACATTAGTCATTGTAACTACAATGTGTATCTACATTTTAAAACAATGACTACAAATGGACTTGTCAAGCAGTAACTCATAAAACTTATCAGGTGAAGAGCCTCTGGATTCTAACAAACCAGAGGCCAGACCACATCAACCAAAGTACTTTTGTGGGACTTTTATCACTCTCACATAGCACTCAGAACCGCACAAAAGACTGAAATTGATAATTTAATTTATTTTGTTCATAAATATTCCATGTGCCCCATATCCTCTGACAAGTTCTCCACTTCTTAGAATCAAAAATTTATTAAATCTAAATCAATACGATATCATGATATCATGTCCTGTTTTCATGATTTTTCACAACTTTCCACTGAGCTTTGTTACTGCACGTCAGAGAATTAAGATGGATTCAAATAATTTGTTGGCTGCTAAACTCAATTTTGCCTATTCCTCATGTTTCAGCTACTTAGTTGGATCATTCACCAAACAGCCAAAAGAATAATGTCTTTTCTAACTGAATTTATTTCTGAGGAAACTCATTAGCTCCAAATATAAGTAAATCGTGGCCATATTCCTGAGTGGAATTGTTTGTCTCTTGAGAACTACAAACTTCTATCTGCCTGAGTCCAGATTGTATTAATGTCAAAATTTTCTAATAGAAAGATGAAAGCCTACTTGGTAGAGGCCTGTTCTGAATTTAAATTCATTGAGTTTTGGACCCATGTATTCAAACTAAAAAAAAAAGTCACCATATGTCTGGCTATGATTTAAAATATGTATAATATCCTTTAAGATAGTGCCTCAGATACCTAAGGTAAGGTCTTCTAAACAAAATCTTAAACACCTTTCGTTAAATAATGAGATCTTCATAATTTCACTTTCAACATGTTACATTTACATTGCTATCAGTATACCACATGATCATGTTTAATGTTACAATCAATAATATGATTTTGAAAAAGACTTCTTTGTGTCTAGGAATTATTATGAGGGCAGCCAAACTACAGGGATGGTGGGAAAAAAAATCTGTTACTTGGAAATTATAACTACTTCTGTGAAGTAAAACTGAGGCATCCTCTAGGATAGAAGGTGACCGGTGCAATGTGTCATGTTGTGGCTAGCTAGAAGTCCGGGATGTAGTGTCATATTGAGGAGAAGTTAATGAGAAAAATCTAATTTTAACCCAATAAGCAAGTGGCAACTTCAATAGTCAGACTAGCCTTGATGAGGTGAAGTTCACGCTGTGGAATCCTATAGAGTCTCCATCCCAGCCAGCATTGATGCTCTGTACATGAGTTTTATACCAAATTATGGAGGGTCAGGATGAAGAGGTTGGCAGAAACAAGACAGCCAGCCTATCTAATCCACATTTTATTTATTTCCTTCTCTGTTTTGCATCCTGTTGGTGGGAATTCCCAAGGTATATAAACATCCTCACTTTCTATGCCAAATCCAAGAGGTGTAGTGATATAATTCTATCTCACAATTTCTTATCACTAATCTTCTACTCGGGCTGGGATTTAGCTCAGTTGGTAGAGTGCTGCACTGCAGTCTCTCAGGTCCCGAGAACAATTCCGAGCACCGCAAAAATGGGAGAAGGGCCTGGCAATCCACTCCCAAGGCAATCCCGAAACAGTCAGCCATTGAAAACCCTATGAGGGTCGCTATGAGTTGGATACCGACTCGACGGCACCTAACAACAACAACAATCTTCTACTCTGGGAGTAGGACCTGGCAATCCACTCCGGAAATAGTTCACCACTGAAAACCCTATGAATAGCAGAGAAGCACTGACAGTAGTGCCAGCCATGGCACAGTGTTGGAGAGTGTTTCATTCTGTTGTACATAGGGTCACTATGAGTCAGACCCAACTTGATAGCACCTAACAATGACAATAACAATCTTCTACTCTAAACCTTCCCAAGTCTTTGACGAACTAGTCAATCCATTAGTCACTGCCCCTTATTCTGTAGTTCTGTAATACAGGCCATTGTCACCATTGCATGCTAATCCAGGTGTTATGCTTCGTATTTTCCTCGCTGGGAAAATTTTTGTTTCAACACCATCTTTCAGAAACATCCCTTAGTGGAGCTGTGTCAAAAATCACTTTTTGCTGCTTTGGGAATATCATGCAAACTTACGTGCAAAATGATCTTCATGAATTTTCTCTGCTTTCAATTGAGGATTCCCCCCATGAGGTGAAAGTGGGGATTTACTGAGATTTATTTCAAAATATGAGTAGGTTTCATGAGCATCTAAGCCAGCTAAGAAAATTTGCTTATTTCTCTGGACATGCTCACATCTGTTCGTGTGTGTGTGTGTGTGTGTGTGCGTGTGCAGAAACTGCAGTTAACGCTTAGTTCTTTTCCTGTCATTATCATAATTTAATGGACATCACAGGTAGCATAGGTACTTGGTGCTCATGGTCAGATTTTCAGTCTCAATCAAACTAAATAAGAAATCAATGACTTTATTTCTATGGATGAAAACTGTCAGAAAATGGATTAATCAATGGGTAGGAACACACACACACACACACACACACACACACACACACACAGAGAGAGAGAGAGAGAGAGAGAGAGAGAGAGAGAGAGAGAGAGAGAGAGGAGTACAGGGCATGACCCAAGCAGATTTTCCTTCATGTTGTTGTCAGGTGCCATCAGGTCAGGTCTGACTCATAGTGACCTTCATAGGGTTTTCAATGGCTGATTGTTGTTTTGGGATTGCTTTAGGAGTGGGTTGCCAGGTCCTTCTCCCGTTTTTGAGGTGCTAGGGATCCAACCCGGGTCTTCAGAGAATGCAATGCAGGACTCTACCAACTGAGCTAAACCTCAGCCCTAGATTTTCCTTGCAAATTGGCAAGTTTAAAGCAAGCAAGCATGAGTTCTTTGGGTTCGTGCTCTGACTAGGTGACAGCCTGAATCACATCTGTGCAGTCCCTCCTGGGTGTGGGGACCAAGAAGACCAAATGTAGGAAGTTGCATAGAGCTGTCCAATATGCAGGCAGAGAAGACAGTCATCATAAGGTGGTTTTACAAGGCAGATATATAGATCCACAACTTTGAGGAACTGGGAGGAAATGTCGTACTGACTACTGTATCAAAGGTGACTGAGCTCTACTCCTGGCATGACAAAGCAATTAAACTGGTATTGAAACTGGTTGCTGAGGCAACATTCAATAAAAATTATAAAAATCACTACAAGTTTACTATTGCTAACTATAAGCATAATGCTGTGTTCTGCAACCTTTTCAGCTTACATATCTAAAACTTTATGTCTCTTAAACAACTACTCATTTCTCTTTCCACTCAGCCCCTGACAACTGCTTTCCTACTTTCTGACTCAATGACTTTGATTACTTCAGTTATCTCATACAAGTGGAATTAGTAGCATTTGTTTTTCTGTGATTGACTAATATCTCTATGCACAATACTTTTAACGTTCCTTCATACTGTTGCATTTAACAAGATTTTCTTCTTTTTCAGGCTGAATGATAGTCTATTTTGATAGTCTGTTGGCTATGTGTGTAGCTCACACACATTGTTATTAGGTGTCAGAAGAACACCATTACTAAGTATTAATAAAAATTTTCTTTGATATTTAGATCTGCTAGTCTACTTCTTTTGTAATAAGGGAAATGTCATTCCCGCTGCATAAAATGTCTGTTATGTGTGGGTTGCCAGACATTTTTTAAGGACAATCTTTGGGTTTGGGGCATTTGCATTAACATTGCTTACTATATAAGCTTGCTAAGAAAGGGGTCCTGGGTAATTGATCGAGGCAGAGAATGAAGACTTCAATATCTTGAGAGGAAATTAATGTTAATACCTGTCATGTGAGGAGTCACCAAAGGCATATATATATATGTACACATATATATGCATATATATATATACATATATATATATACATATTTGCAGACAAGATTGCGGAATTTATTTACCACATGCATATTTTACAACTAGTCTTTCAATGAGCATTACTGAGTACCTAAACTCTACACAGTATATCAGATATGAAATCACAAATGGAATCTGTCCTCTTTTTCACTTGGCAAAGGTCAACATGGGGCTGGGATTTAGCTCAGTTGGTAGAGCACTGTGCTGCAGTCTCTGAGGTCCTGAGTTCAATTCTCAGCACCACAAAAATGGGAGAAGGACCTGGCAATCCACTCCCAAGGCAATCTCGAAATAGTCGGGCATTGAAAACCCTATGAGGGTCACTATGTGTCAGATACCGACTCAATGGCACCTAACAACAACAACAGAGGTCAACATTATATTATTTGGTCAACTTGTTTTTTTTTTTTTCTTTTGTTTATGGGAAATTTTCAATGTACACCTGAATGTGATTCATTCTGACATGCTTTTCATTGTGACATTTCCATATATGCTGTACATTACTCAGATAAGTTCTCCATACCCTTTTGTTCACTTCCTCCCCTGTCCCAGCCCTCCATGAAGACTTCTCTTCTATTTACTTGTCTTTTTCTGGAATATATTTCTATATATCCTTGGGTTCCAATTATGTTTAATATCGAAACCTTTTCGGTAGTGAACTTTCTTTTTACATTATCAGTACTATTAAATGAATTTTTTAGCCCATCTATATTTAATACAATTCTTTGGTATTATTGGTGTTATTATAATTATTTCCAGGAATATTAAGGTTGGGCTGTTCACCCTGAGGTCACCCCCTCCCCCATTTCATATTCATCCTTGTTCCTCCTCTCCCCTCTCTACTCTCCCATGATTTCCTCTTTTTGCTAGATCTCTCCCTCCTTCTTTTGTGTTCCCCACATGGTCCACTCCCCGCTGGGTCAACTTTCACTTATTATGAATTTTTTAGATTTTTTAAATTTTTTTTATTTTTTATTATGTTCTGACCTCAGTATAGGATGTTTTTCCTCTAATAATTTAGATTCAGCTCCCACATATGAGTGAGAACATGTGGTATTTCTCTGAGCTTGTGTTCATTCACTTAAAATAATTTTCTCCAATACCATCCATTTTGCTGCAAATGAGATTATTTCATTTTTTTTTGATTGCTGTGTAGTATTCTATTGTGTATGCATACGATAGTTTCTTTGTCCACTCTTCTGAGGCTGGGCATTTTGCTTGGTTCCATATCTTTGCTATTGTGAAAAGTGCTGCATTGAACATGGAGATGCAGGTGTCTCTGTGGTATGATGACACATCTCCCTTTGGGTAAATTTCCAATAGTGTTATAGCTGGGGCGTATGGTAGATCAATTCTTAGTTTTTAAGATACCTCCATATTGATTTCCAAAGTAGTTGTACTAATATACAGCTGTACCAGCAGAGTAAGAGTGTTCCCTTTTCTCCACAACCTTGTCAACAGTTGCTGTTATTTTATTGATCTTGGCCATTCTTACTGGAGTAAGGTGGAATCTCAGAGTTGTTTTAATTTGCATTTCCCTAATGGCTAGGGATATTGCGCATTTTTTCATGCATTTCATGGCTCTACAGGCCTCTTCACTTGAGATCTGTCTGCTCAGTTCCTTTGCCCATTTGTGTAGTGGCTTATTTGTTTTCTTGGGTATTTTTTTCTTAAGTTATTTATAAATTCTGGTAGTTAGACATTTGCCTGATGTATAGGAGCAAAACGTTTTTCCCATTCAATGAGGATTTCCATGACTCTGTTAATTGTTTCCTTTGCTAACAGAACCATTTCAATTTCATGTAATCCCATTTATCTAATCTTGCTGCAATTTCTTGAGCAATCGGAGTCCTATTAAACAAACACTTTCCTATGCCTATATGATGGAGCCTACTAACTATTTTGTCTTCTATTACTTTTAAAGTTTCTGGTTTTCTGTTGAGGTCTTTTATCCATTTTCAGTTAACTGTCATGCATGTTGAAAGATGTGGATTGGTTTTCATTTTGCTGCAAGTGGATGTCTATGTTTCCCAGTACCATGTTTGTCGGGGTTTTAGCTCTAGCCCGGCTAAAGTTAGGGCCAAACCCTCAACATAATAATGTGGCCAATGTCGGGAAAGAAGGACCTCGGGAGACCTTCAGATGGTTGGAGAAGGACAGGGAAGGTTTATTGGGGTGCTCCCCTGATGGAGAGCAAGGAGCAATCAGCCCCTATAGAGCAAGGCTCTATCACTTTAAGTGCTGGCTCTAGGCATGCAGCATGGAATGCTGCAGGCTAAGTGCTGGTACAGCTCAGCCTTAAAGGCACAGCCACAGCCGCTGGTGTTCAGTTGAGGTCCGATGGTCTTGACTCTCGCGGTTTGCCTTCTTTGCCCCCCTCCTTCCCAAGGATGGGAGGAGTTGGGAGGCTCTTCGTGGCTTGCTAGATGCCTTCGGCTCTTCGGGGCCCCTGGGCTTGATCTCGCCGGCTTGCTAGATGGTCTTGCTGGAGTAGGGAGTGCTGGCCCAGATGATGAGGTTCAGGAGACGGTCAGAGAGGTGAGGATCAGTGGTGCTACAGGGATGAATAGGGGTCCAGGAGCCCTGCCTTTATAGGGTCCTGGAGGGGTCACATGGTGGGGTTCAGGCAGTCAGGGCACACAGCTGGCCGGTACAGTGGGCAAACGGACATAACTGCCAAGAGGAGGCAGTTTTTACCTGCAAGGTGGTGAGGGGAGCCAATCAAAATTAAGGTGGTTAGGGCTGGTCAAGCTGGCCGGGGGCCATCTTTGCTCACTCGATGGGAGGGGCTGTTTTGAGTGAGTGAGATGAGCCCTGGGGTCAACTAGGGGTCAGCCCCTCAAGCTGTTATGAGGGACCCTAGCTGGGAAATATTATTTTAAAAATCCCCAACATTTGTTGAAAAGGCTACCCTTTTCCCTATTTACTTGCTTTGCTCCTTTGTCAAAAGTTAGGCGACTATAGGTGTGTTGTGGTATTTCTGAATATTCTACTCTGTTCCATATCTCTTCAGGCCTATTTTTGTGCCAGTACCAAGCTGATTTGCTATCACTGCTCTATAGTATGGCCAAAAGTCATGGATTGTGATTCCCACTGCACTAGTTCTGCAGCTTAAAAGCATTTAGGCAATACATGGTATTTTGTGATTCCATGTGAATTTTTGGATCGTTTTCTCTTTCTATTTCTGTAAGATCAGTCAGTGGAATTTTAATGGGGATTGTATTAAATCTATAAATTGCCTTCGTAAGATAGCCATTTTTACTATATTGAGTCTCCCAATCCAGGAGCAGGGAAGGTCTTTCCATGTTTTTAGTATCCCCTGCGATTTCTTTCTTCGTGTTTTGAAATTTTCCTTGTAGATTTCTGAAGGGTCTTTGGTTAGATTGATTCCAAGGTACCTAATTTTCTGGTGGGTACCATGAAAGTTATTATTTCTGTAATTTCCTTCTCTTCCTGTTTGCTGTTGGTGTAAATAAAGGTGTTGATTTTTGTGTGTTGATTTTATATGCTGCCACTTTGCTGAAGGGGTTGGTTAGATCAAAAAGTTTTCTGGTTGAGGTCTTGGGGTCTTTTAGGTATAGAATCGTGTCAGCTGCAAATAAGGATAGTTTGATCTCTTCATTGCCATCTGTATCCCTTTGATTTCTTTCTCTTTTCTGATTGCCCTGATGAGGACTTCAATTACTACGTTAAATAGAGTAGGAGAGAGTGGACATTCTTGCCTTGTTCCAGATATAAGAGGAAATGGTTTCAGTTTTTCTCCATTTAATATAATGTTTGCTGTAGGGCTATCACAGATGACTTTTATGATGGTAAGGTATTTGCCTTCTCCAGGGTTTTTATCATGAAATGGTGTTGCCCTTTGTGGAAGGCCTTTTCAGCATCAGTCGAGATGATTATGTGGTTATTGTTTGCCAGATCCTTGATATGTTGGATTACATTAGTTGATTTCCATATTTTGAAACAGCCTTGCTTCTCTGGAATAAATCCCACTTGGTCATGGTGAATAATCTTTTTAATATTTTGGTGGATTGTTTTAATATGTCGGTGGATATGTTTGCCTGGATTTTGTTAAGGATTTTTGCATCTCTATTCATAATGGAGACGGGTCTATAATACTCTATCTTAGATGAATCTTTTCCTGGTTTAGGTATCAGGGTGATGGTAGCTTTGGAGAATGAATTTGGGGTGTTCCCTCCTTTTCTGCTTTTTGGAATAATTTGAGGAAGACAGGTATTATATCTTATTTGAATGTTTGGTAAAATTCTGCTATGAACCTGGGCTCTTCTTTGTTGGGAGACTCTTTATTACCTTTTCTATTTCAGTATATGTAATGGGCTTATTTAGGTCACTTATGTCTTCTGGGGATAGATTTGGTAAGTCATGTATGTTAATAAATTCATCCATTTCTTCTGTATTTTCATATTTTTGGGAATACAATCTCTCAGTAATCCCTGATGGTTTTCTGTATTTCATTGTAGTCAGTGATTATGGACACATTTTCCTTCCTAATCCTTACTATGCTAGTTTTTCCTTTTTCTTTTTGATGAGATTGGCCAGAGGGGTGTCTATTTTATTAATCTTTTCAAAGAACCACCTCTTCTTATCATTGATTTTTTTGAATTATCTTTTTAGATTCTAATTGAGATATTTCTCCATTTATTTTTGTAATTTCTTTTTGGATGCTTCTTTTAGAATGGATTTTTGTTGAATTTCTTAATGTCTTAAGGTGCATAATTATTTGGCTCTTCTCCACCTTATTGATGAAGGCACTTCATGCTATAAACTTCCCTCTTAAAACTGCCTTTGCTGTTACCCATATGTTTTGGTAGGATGTGTTTTCATCATCATTTGATTTCAGGAATTTTTTCAATTCCATTTTGATTTCATCAACAATCCATTGGTCATTCAGCAGTGTATTATTTAGTCTTCACGAGTTTGTAAAATTTCTGGAATTATTCTTGTTTTCGAGCTCCAATTTTATTCCATTGTGATCTAATATGGAACAGTGGACAGTTTCTGCTTTTTGATATTTGCTGAGGGAATGTTTATGGACTAGCAT
This sequence comes from Pedetes capensis, assembly GCA_007922755.1. Taxonomy (NCBI): domain Eukaryota; kingdom Metazoa; phylum Chordata; class Mammalia; order Rodentia; family Pedetidae; genus Pedetes; species Pedetes capensis. The sequence continues at coordinate 17,904 of VMDO01022050.1, forward strand.
ATGATCTATTTTAGAAACTATTCCATGTTGAGCTGAAAAGAATGTGCAATCTTCATCGTGTGGATGAAATAGTCTGCATATATCTGTGAAAATCAATTGTTTTAGCGTGGAGATTAGATTTGTTGTTTCTCTGTTCATTTTCTGTTTTGATGACCTGTCTCTTGAAGAAAGTGGGGTATTGAAGTCTCCCATTATTGTTGTGTCTGGTCCAATAAAGTTCTTTATGTTCTGTAAAGTTTGTCTTATAAAGCTACGTGCCCCAGTGTTGGGACATAAATATTTAGAAGCATTATTGGTTACTAATTTTTCCTTTTACTAAAATGTAGTTTCCTCCTTTGTCTCTTCTAATTAGTTTTGGAGTGAAAGTTAATCTATCTGATATTAGAATTGCAACATCTGTTTTTTTGTTTGTTTGTTTGTTTCCCCCCTGCTTGGTATATGCTTTTCCAGCCCTTGGTTCTCAGTCTGTTGCAGTCTTTGTGAGTTAGATGGGTTTCTTGAATACATATTGAATACATATTGAAGGTTTATGTTTTTCCATCCAATTAGGCAGTCTCTGTCTCTTAACTGATGAGTTAAGACCATTTACAGTAATAGTGATTATTGAGTAGTATCTATGCTTATGAATCCAATCGTTACATGTTACTGTTTTATGAATCATGCGTGTTTTGTTCCTTTCTTGGTTTGCACTCATCTCAGCTAATCAAGTCTTTGATTACCTATGTAGGGTTCTTATCTCTCCTGGATGTGGTAATTGATGTCCCATCCTCTGTAGAGCTGGTTTGGTGGTTACAAATTATTTGAATGTGTCAATATCATGGGATGTCTTATACTCCTCATCTATTTTCATAGATAGTTTTGCTGGATCTAGTATTCTTCGTTGGAAATTGTTCTTTTATAGGATATGAATTACCTGTGTCCAATCCTTTCTAGCTTTCAGTGTTCATATGGAGAAGTCTGCAGTAACTTTAATAGGTTTCCATATAATTGTCATTTAGTATTTCTGCCTTGCTTCCTTCAGGATAGCTGCCCTGGTTTCTAATGAAAGCATTCGAGCTATGATATGTCCTGGGGATGACTTATTTTGATCTACTCTGGATGGGGTCCTGAATGTTTCAGTTGTGTTTGTATCCATATCCTGGATTATCTCTGGAAAGTTTTCCTTGAGGATATCCTATACTACATTTTCTAGTCCTATGGTGGACCTTTCCTCTCCTTCAGTGACACTCTGAATTCTTAAGTTTCATTTTTTCATTCTGTCTGATGTTTCTTGGAAATCTTTTTAAAATTCCTTCATCAGTGTTTCCATTTGTGACTGTATGTATTTAATTTCTTGGCCTGAGTCTCCAGAATTGGAGATTCTTAGCTCAGTTTCATCCAGTCTCATTGAAAAGGATTATTTTGTAGAGTTTAATTCGTTTAGTTTAGTTTGCATTTCAGTGATTGTCATTTGAATTTTCCTAATCCTTTCTAGCTGGGAGGATAGAATAGACTCCAGATGAGATACCTTCTTTCAAGGATTTCAGTGTGCTTGTGTTGTTCATTTTGATTTCTCTTAGCATATTTGTATCCATAACTCTGAATTCCAATTCAGAGATCTCTAGGAGTTGAGAATCATTGGAGGAATTTGTGGAGGGAGGGATGACTTTGGTTTGTGGATTGTTCTGATCCAGCCTGGCCCTTTGTGTTTCTTATAGGTTTACTTTGTTTATCCATAATATGGTCCAGGAAATCAATTTCATCTCTCCCAAGTGTGCAGAACTTCTACCTCTGTTATTCCTTTGAGTTTGTGTGGTGATGAATTTCTGTCACTTTATTTTCACTCTTCAGTCCTGCATGTTACAGCTTCAGAATTGTAGACAAGGATCTGCTGCAGACTCTGAATTCAGTTCTGTCAGAGTTGGATTCTCTTTGATCCCTGAGATCCCAGACCCTGGCCTTTCTACTGGGTGCAATGTGATTCCTCCCTTATCTAATCTGTCGGGCTCTTACTCTAGTTCACCAGCCCTACTCAACTCTTATTGGGCTTAGTTGTTAATGAGATCTCCTAGGTTCAGTGGACCATCAGCTCATGGCACACTTATCTGTATCATATACTCTCCACTCCTCAGTCTCCCATTCTTTGGTTCACTATTCCAATGGGGCTGGTGGCTGGGGAGGCAATACATTCTGTTTCTCTGCTGGGGATGAGAAGGGGGAGGATATGGTGAAAGAAGAGGGAGAAAGAGGAGAGAGAGAACAGAGACTAATAGAAATTAAAGTCAAAATTAAAATTTAAATTTAAAGATAAAATAATTAACTAAAACAAAAATACATATATAGAATAAGAACAAGACAAAGAAAATAAAAAAGAAGAAAAGAACATGTGCATACACAGAATTCAACACCATAAAATAATAAAAACAAAAAATTATAGCAGTACACACACACACACACACACACACACACACACACACACACACACCCCTATATCCTCTCACAAGTGGTATCTGAACTATGAATACAATAAGGGTGAAGTCAACACTGCAGACACCAGGCTGCCAGTGTTTTATCCACTATCTAGGAAGAGTTAAATCTTCTGATAAAGTCCTGCCTCTCTTCCCTCAGGCCTCTGACTTTGCTGCAGGAAAGGGGCTTTTCCCTGCCAGCTGTTGTTGTTGTTGTTGTTATTGTTGTTGATGTTGTTGTTAGATGTAGGCTGCCTTATGGGGCAGGGTTTCTGTGCAGCTTCCCTCTGCCGAATGGATATAGCAGGTAGCCCCACTATCCCCCAGGTTACCAAAGGCATCTTGATGGCTCTCTATAGTTGCTTGATGTAGATGTTTCCATGAAACCATGAGAAGCTTTTAATCTTTGAGGGCAGCCTTTATGAGAGCTGAATGAAGGTTTGTCTTCTTTTCAGAGCACAGGATTTCATTGCTTATAGTGGAGTCCTCTTTATAGAGGTGGCAAAGTCCTGATTGTTTAGGACTCCAACGAGTAGTTCTTTCCAATGCCCTGGCTTTTCCATGGTGGTGTTTTACTTTGTCCTCTAAAGAATCTCTTTTATGGCCTAACGCTTCTCTGAGGATACATGTTTTAATTTGCCTTGGCAAATGTAGTATTTCCTAGGACTAAAGGTTAGCAGCTGGGCTTGTCCTGTTGCATGTAATTACTTTTCTTGAGTCTTTTGAGTTTTTATTTTACCCATACTGTTGAAAATCCCCAAAGCAAACCTTAAAATTAATTATTTAGTTATCTATAAGTCAATTTGGTACCATGTAAATATAAAACATAAAAATACATGTAGACAATACAGACATGTTTCTTGTGTTTACCAAAGTATCTAAAAGGAAAAACAAAAGAGAGAAACCTGATATACTTAACTCTGAGGTCTCCTTTTTGACACCTTAGACATGCAGGTGTTGGACTTACTAGCCCACCAAAAAGGAAGAAGTTATGTAACAAAGAGTTGGCTTACCTCACTTATCAGGAGAAATCTCTAAAGAAGGAGCATATATATGTGTACATATATATATATATATATATATATATATATATATGCCTTTGGTGACTCCTCACATGACAGGTATTAACATTAATTTCCTCTCAAGATATTGAAGTCTTCATTCTCTGCCTCGATCAATTACCCAGGACCCCTTTCTTAGCAAGCTTATATAGTAAGCAATGTTAATGCAAATGCCCCAAACCCAAAGATTGTCCTTAAAAAATGTCTGGCAACCCACACATAACAGACATTTTATGCAGCGGGAATGACATTTCCCTTATTACAAAAGAAGTAGACTAGCAGATCTAAATATCAAAGAAAATTTTTATTAATACTTAGTAATGGTGTTCTTCTGACACCTAATAACAATGTGTGTGAGCTACACACATAGCCAACAGACTATCAAAATAGACTATCATTCAGCCTGAAAAAGAAGAAAATCTTGTTAAATGCAACAGTATGAAGGAACGTTAAAAGTATTGTGCATAGAGATATTAGTCAATCACAGAAAAACAAATGCTACTAATTCCACTTGTATGAGATAACTGAAGTAATCAAAGTCATTGAGTCAGAAAGTAGGAAAGCAGTTGTCAGGGGCTGAGTGGAAAGAGAAATGAGTAGTTGTTTAAGAGACATAAAGTTTTAGATATGTAAGCTGAAAAGGTTGCAGAACACAGCATTATGCTTATAGTTAGCAATAGTAAACTTGTAGTGATTTTTATAATTTTTATTGAATGTTGCCTCAGCAACCAGTTTCAATACCAGTTTAATTGCTTTGTCATGCCAGGAGTAGAGCTCAGTCACCTTTGATACAGTAGTCAGTACGACATTTCCTCCCAGTTCCTCAAAGTTGTGGATCTATATATCTGCCTTGTAAAACCACCTTATGATGACTGTCTTCTCTGCCTGCATATTGGACAGCTCTATGCAACTTCCTACATTTGGTCTTCTTGGTCCCCACACCCAGGAGGGACTGCACAGATGTGATTCAGGCTGTCACCTAGTCAGAGCACGAACCCAAAGAACTCATGCTTGCTTGCTTTAAACTTGCCAATTTGCAAGGAAAATCTAGGGCTGAGGTTTAGCTCAGTTGGTAGAGTCCTGCATTGCATTCTCTGAAGACCCGGGTTGGATCCCTAGCACCTCAAAAACGGGAGAAGGACCTGGCAACCCACTCCTAAAGCAATCCCAAAACAACAATCAGCCATTGAAAACCCTATGAAGGTCACTATGAGTCAGACCTGACCTGATGGCACCTGACAACAACATGAAGGAAAATCTGCTTGGGTCATGCCCTGTACTCCTCTCTCTCTCTCTCTCTCTCTCTCTCTCTCTCTCTCTCTCTCTCTCTCTGTGTGTGTGTGTGTGTGTGTGTGTGTGTGTGTGTGTGTTCCTACCCATTGATTAATCCATTTTCTGACAGTTTTCATCCATAGAAATAAAGTCATTGATTTCTTATTTAGTTTGATTGAGACTGAAAATCTGACCATGAGCACCAAGTACCTATGCTACCTGTGATGTCCATTAAATTATGATAATGACAGGAAAAGAACTAAGCGTTAACTGCAGTTTCTGCACACGCACACACACACACACACACACACGAACAGATGTGAGCATGTCCAGAGAAATAAGCAAATTTTCTTAGCTGGCTTAGATGCTCATGAAACCTACTCATATTTTGAAATAAATCTCAGTAAATCCCCACTTTCACCTCATGGGGGGAATCCTCAATTGAAAGCAGAGAAAATTCATGAAGATCATTTTGCACGTAAGTTTGCATGATATTCCCAAAGCAGCAAAAAGTGATTTTTGACACAGCTCCACTAAGGGATGTTTCTGAAAGATGGTGTTGAAACAAAAATTTTCCCAGCGAGGAAAATACGAAGCATAACACCTGGATTAGCATGCAATGGTGACAATGGCCTGTATTACAGAACTACAGAATAAGGGGCAGTGACTAATGGATTGACTAGTTCGTCAAAGACTTGGGAAGGTTTAGAGTAGAAGATTGTTATTGTCATTGTTAGGTGCTATCAAGTTGGGTCTGACTCATAGTGACCCTATGTACAACAGAATGAAACACTCTCCAACACTGTGCCATGGCTGGCACTACTGTCAGTGCTTCTCTGCTATTCATAGGGTTTTCAGTGGTGAACTATTTCCGGAGTGGATTGCCAGGTCCTACTCCCAGAGTAGAAGATTGTTGTTGTTGTTAGGTGCCGTCGAGTCGGTATCCAACTCATAGCGACCCTCATAGGGTTTTCAATGGCTGACTGTTTCGGGATTGCCTTGGGAGTGGATTGCCAGGCCCTTCTCCCATTTTTGCGGTGCTCGGAATTGTTCTCGGGACCTGAGAGACTGCAGTGCAGCACTCTACCAACTGAGCTAAATCCCAGCCCGAGTAGAAGATTAGTGATAAGAAATTGTGAGATAGAATTATATCACTACACCTCTTGGATTTGGCATAGAAAGTGAGGATGTTTATATACCTTGGGAATTCCCACCAACAGGATGCAAAACAGAGAAGGAAATAAATAAAATGTGGATTAGATAGGCTGGCTGTCTTGTTTCTGCCAACCTCTTCATCCTGACCCTCCATAATTTGGTATAAAACTCATGTACAGAGCATCAATGCTGGCTGGGATGGAGACTCTATAGGATTCCACAGCGTGAACTTCACCTCATCAAGGCTAGTCTGACTATTGAAGTTGCCACTTGCTTATTGGGTTAAAATTAGATTTTTCTCATTAACTTCTCCTCAATATGACACTACATCCCGGACTTCTAGCTAGCCACAACATGACACATTGCACCGGTCACCTTCTATCCTAGAGGATGCCTCAGTTTTACTTCACAGAAGTAGTTATAATTTCCAAGTAACAGATTTTTTTTCCCACCATCCCTGTAGTTTGGCTGCCCTCATAATAATTCCTAGACACAAAGAAGTCTTTTTCAAAATCATATTATTGATTGTAACATTAAACATGATCATGTGGTATACTGATAGCAATGTAAATGTAACATGTTGAAAGTGAAATTATGAAGATCTCATTATTTAACGAAAGGTGTTTAAGATTTTGTTTAGAAGACCTTACCTTAGGTATCTGAGGCACTATCTTAAAGGATATTATACATATTTTAAATCATAGCCAGACATATGGTGACTTTTTTTTTTAGTTTGAATACATGGGTCCAAAACTCAATGAATTTAAATTCAGAACAGGCCTCTACCAAGTAGGCTTTCATCTTTCTATTAGAAAATTTTGACATTAATACAATCTGGACTCAGGCAGATAGAAGTTTGTAGTTCTCAAGAGACAAACAATTCCACTCAGGAATATGGCCACGATTTACTTATATTTGGAGCTAATGAGTTTCCTCAGAAATAAATTCAGTTAGAAAAGACATTATTCTTTTGGCTGTTTGGTGAATGATCCAACTAAGTAGCTGAAACATGAGGAATAGGCAAAATTGAGTTTAGCAGCCAACAAATTATTTGAATCCATCTTAATTCTCTGACGTGCAGTAACAAAGCTCAGTGGAAAGTTGTGAAAAATCATGAAAACAGGACATGATATCATGATATCGTATTGATTTAGATTTAATAAATTTTTGATTCTAAGAAGTGGAGAACTTGTCAGAGGATATGGGGCACATGGAATATTTATGAACAAAATAAATTAAATTATCAATTTCAGTCTTTTGTGCGGTTCTGAGTGCTATGTGAGAGTGATAAAAGTCCCACAAAAGTACTTTGGTTGATGTGGTCTGGCCTCTGGTTTGTTAGAATCCAGAGGCTCTTCACCTGATAAGTTTTATGAGTTACTGCTTGACAAGTCCATTTGTAGTCATTGTTTTAAAATGTAGATACACATTGTAGTTACAATGACTAATGTAGTTTGTATCAGCTAGGAATTTTTGCCAAGTGCAGCTATCTTCTGATGATAGTCTGATGAATGAAGAGTCCAGCATTATGTTAAAAGGCAAGAGTAAAACAATATAGTGATCAGGAACAATTGAACGACAGCAAGTTTGCATGCCATGGGTGGCCTGCCTCAGAGAATAAAAAGGGCATCAGGTTAAGCAATGTCCAACCCCAGGGCCAGCCTGTTGAACTTCACACAAGCCCTTAGCCATTTGATCTAACCTCATTGCAGGAATCAAGCTGGACATAGAGCCAACAAAAACAGCTCTTTCCAAAAATATAGGCAAATGGCAAAATTCTGAACATATCAATTAGAACCATATTTTTTAAAGTTATTCACATTTGCCAAATATGGTTTCAGTGTTCACAATTGCCTGTAGCAATTTATTTGCAGTTTCAATAATGTACATATTGAGGAAGAAATACAGGTTTCCACACGGTAATTATTTTTCAAAAGGAGTAATTTTCAACTTATCAAATAAAATCAGCTAGGACTTCAAAATTTTGTTAGGGGTGATAGCACACATCTTGTAAAGGTGGGTACTTAGCAGGCTGAGGAAGGAGGGTGATTAGTTTGTACCCAGTCTGCCTATATAGCAAATTTAGGCCATCGTTGGGGCTGGGATGTAGCTCAGTTGGTAGAGCCCCACTCTGCAGTCTCTGAGGTCCTGGGTTCCATTCCCAGCACTGCAAAAATGGGAACAGGACGTGGCAGTCCACTCCTGAGGCAATTCCGAAACAATCAGCCATTGAAAACCCAATTAGGGTCACTGTGAGTCAGACAGGACTCCACAGCACCTAACAACAACAACAACAACAGGCCATCCTGGCCACATAGCAAGACCTTCTCTCAAAAACAAACAAAAGAGAATTTCAACAGTCTTCACTAAGATACTGGCTGTTATTTATCTCCTTAGTTATATAGCAAATGTTTACAAGAAAATTTCAGTTAAAGGTGTCATTAAGTTTAGGCGGTTGAAACAGTGCAATCTCTAATACATTTGTTAAATTGATCCAAAGCTGATTCAAACACGAATATTCTCCTTTAATTATTGTTTGACATTGACAAATTTTTACCTATGTCTATTTTTATATTTATTCATTACAAAATTGAAAGCAAATCTAGGCTTTCACACATCCTTTACAAATACTCAGCCACTGAGCTTTCTCTCCAGGTAAAACTGCTGGGTTAATAATACATTGTTAGCACGACAATTAACTAATGAAATTAAATCTACAGAAGATAGAGACTGGAAAAAATAACAGTGATCTCAAATTTTAACTCAGATTTTATTTTTTGGCAGAAAATGACATTTTTGGTTATTAGTAGTGATTATAGATTATGAACAGTACTGATTTTGAAATATAGTGGTCTGAAACAAGGTTTTCAATAGTATTGTCAGGTAAAATATTTCATGTTGACATATTTTTAATATATTTTTACTTTTATATTCTCTAAACATGTTCTGTTCAGTTGTAATATATTGCTGATTCTCTGATGAAGAAAAAATGGCAATCTCTTTGGTCTGTGGAGACAGTCCCAAAATCTTCTACTGCAGAGAAAATAGGAATATTTGTGGAAGAAAGACAGAAACATATACCATGATAACCAAATGGGCTAAATGAAAATTTGGTAGATCTTTCCTACCGTGAAGGGCAATCACAGTTATGAATCCATGCTCTAACCCCGACAATATTGCAGAAGCAGAAAAGTTCATTTTTAGTAAAAGAGAATCATTAATCTTATAACACATTCACCTCCTATTGATTCTTGATTCTTGATTTGTATGATTTAAGAGCAATTGTGAATTTGACCCTTATGAGATCCCTACATCCATCACATTATGTTTATATTTGAGCTTTCCCAAGAATTCAGTATATTGTAGGTCAGCATATCAGTTTATGTTAAAAGTTTAAATGCTGTTTTAAATAGAACATGTTTAGAATTCATAGCGCGCCTATGTCAGGAAAGTGAGAGGAAAATGGTAAGGCCGCCTGGGGAATGACAAAGGAAGAGTGGGACTCACTCAGTGGTTAATGATCATGTCAATAGTAGGCTTCATTTCTGGGCTAATGTAAAGCAACAGGATATTTGAAAAGATTATGAAGATGGGTTTATGGAAAGGCCTTTGTCGCTAGAAATAATAGACGTGCCCTATTCAAAATTTGCCAACCTCAGAGAGATCTATTCTTTCTTTTTCTTGATCTATTCCCTCTTCTTCTTCTTTCCTGTCTTACCAAATTTTTGACAGGTAAATAAACAACATTTTGTGGCCAAGAATATTGCCATTGCCACACAGGCCAGCAGGAAGCCCATCACATCCAGAGAGTGGTACTGGACCCAGTTGAGGTCATGCGCTGCAACCCGCAGGTGTTTTGCTCCTTTGTGGCGCATGACAAATTCGATCCAGAAGACAGCTCTGTCCAGAGGCTTCACAGGCTGATCATGGTGAATCCTTGACAACCTCATGGCATTCTCCTTATAACTAGAAGACAAATACATAGATAGAAATTGGTTTTTGTTTTATTTGAAGGTAAGTATTTGATACACATTATATGCTATACAAACCAAAGGCCATAGATATGTTGAAAAAAAGTTTTGTTTTTGAATGAACTTTTCTACTAGCATAGGATTTTAAGAGGAAGGGGGAGGTGTGTAACAAATACATTCTTTTTTTTTTTTTTTTTTTACAAATATATTCCTAACACAATGTACTCAAATTGGACATAGAAAAAATGCAATATCCTTTTGTGAATGTATTGACTAGTTTTCCCATGACAAAGTTTTGATGTCTTGTGAGCTATGGTTGTCAAAATTTTCTACATCCTAGGTGGCAAAAATCCAATATTATGGTATAATATTTAAAATTACCATACACTTGGCCATTAATAGCAAGTAGTTCATATGACAGACATATGGAATCTGTAGTCAACATTAGGGAGTCGTTTTACAGTTCTGAGATCTGTGTTCTGTGATAATTACTCCTTTGTAAACATTTATATATTTTGTGCTGAAAAACACAGTCTCTATTGGCAATGTCAGGACTGAATGGAGACATTAGGGTAATTTAAGAAGTGGCATATGTTAGTACATGAACTTCAAATTGTTAAGATAAATAAAAATGTCTCCCTGGATTTGTGGTCTCTAATCAGTTTCTAATACTTATATATTTAATAGTCTTCATCATTTGTTAAAAAAAGTACTGCATAGAGATCTATATTTTTGACAGGAAAGGAATATCTTCAATTCAAGTTCCCTGACAGCTGAGCCACAACCAAGTATCAATTTGGTTTATTCCATGAGTAGAAGTTCCAGACAGGATTCATGGAGAAATACAAGGTAAGTGGTTTATGAGAAAATGCTTCAGGACATTGTTTGGATTAGGGAAAGAGAATTTGGTCATCATTCACAAGTGAATATGGTACACTAAAACCAACAGCAGGGGATTCTTTACATGTGTTATTCTTTGTGCATAGTGAAAAGGAAGAATTATTCTGTCTTTGAATTCTATTGAACTATAGGTAACTTAAAAATAGTAATTTCACACAGTCATCCCAGTGCATTTTAGGTAGTTAAAAGGTTTTCTCTTTTTTCAAATCAGAATTCTATTCAAATCAGAATTTTGTAGGTAGAGATTTAAAATTAGAAGTTTACATGTCTAATAAGTAAATTTGTTTACGTGAATCCAAATAAAAATAGAGTATGCTTTTTCTAAATAACGAAGGGCAATCACAGATCATATTTTTATAACTAGTGTATTATATTTTCAGAACTAACATTATGACGGTGTTAAAATATACATATTTATAATTGCTATTATTTATGTTAAAATATAATCTTTTAGTGCTTTTTAATTGCTTCATGGAATAAGGGGATGGAATACAAATACATCCATATTTTTACTCTACATATCTTTATGTTCCCCTATAATCTAACAGAGAAGAGCTGACATAGTGCCGGGAACGGTGCAATGTCGGAGAGTGTTTTGTTCTCTTGTACATAGGATATCTATGAGTTGGCCCAACCTGACAGCAGCTAACAACAACAACAACAACAACAACAACAACAACAACATAATCTCAGAGATAGTATTAGATTCAGAGTAAATAAGAAAATATTGTAAATTAAATAACTTTTAGTGTTTCCTGGAGATTTCTAAAACTTATGATTCTGTTTCTTGCATCAATAGATTTCGAATCAACAATAAAACGTAATGAACTTTCTGGGCATTAGCGTTAAAAAGAATCACATAATTCAGCTTGTTTGACATTTAATAAAATGAACCAAATTCTCAACAAGAACCTGGTAATAGTCTAAATTAGTAGACACTGAGGTTGACATTTATGAAAAACAAAAGATCACACTCAGAATGATTACAGCTCCTAATTCCTGACAAGACTCCTGAATTGTGATTCCAAAAATGTCCTGAAGATTATCACATACTTATTCAAAAATATTTATTGCTGAATGTTTAATAGCACTGAGTTATTATGTTATTTCTGATGATCAGAATTGAAGACAGTATGAATTGCATTTTGTACTTACTGAATGGTGTATAATATTCAAGGACGTATTTATTTATGAGATGAAAGAAAATGTAGAGGGAAACTACATAAGAATTTATATAATCATAATATTACATTTTGAAAACATATAGTACATTTGAAGTCAGTTTCTGTTTTTCAGTTTTAGGAAATCACTTCAGCAGTTGGGAAATGAAATAAATGTTTTTTATATTAGTTCCATGCTGTGTTACTTGAAACTAAACCAATTATAAAGACATGAAACACTGGAAATCTTCTACTACGGTGGATAGCCTGATCAATGTCGGGTAAGCCCTTACAATGCAGCAATACTTACGAAGGTTCATTAATGACGGTTCTCAAGGCATTGAGCAAATCTGCGCTTGTCATTGTATTCATGTTCACCTCCACAGCTGCCCCTTTGGCCTTCATGTGAGCGATGTTATCAGGCTGATCAGCGAACATGGGAACTCCCACCATAGGGATCCCGTGATAAATAGCTTCATAGATCCCATTAGTTCCACCATGAGTGATAAAAGCTTTGGTTTTGGGATGACCTAGGTTGGAGATAGAGTGAGAAATGGGTGTGGATTTCTAGCTAACGCATTGGCAGAATTTCAGAGACAGGAGGAATAAAAGGCTACAGTATGTCATTAGGGAATACATTTTCTACAAAAGTTCAGCATATGAGACAATGCTACCACAGGCAGCAGCAATCTCAGAAAGAGAAGGAATCAACTCCTTCTTCATTGTCTGAGAAGGTATTACTGAGGTGCTGACAGCTGATTAAATGTTGAAGTGTGATGGGAGATGGGATTTTGTGAGCTAGAGGAAGCATGAATCTCTATAAAATTAATGGCTGATATTTAATAATATCTGCTTTGAAACTAGAAGTCAAACATGACACTTAAATATTAAATTGTGTTCAATTTATTTGCTCTTAAACAGTTACTTAACTTGCTTCTCATCTTTGCAGCTTTTCTTTCCCCACAGTCTTACCAAGAAGATCATTCTGGGGTATCCAATCAAAGAGGCGAGTATTGGATCCTAATGTGGCTGGCTTCTTTCCTTTGTATCTCCATAACACCTGTGGAAGACAATGTTGTCATTTTCTAAGGAAAAACACACAGTGAGAGTTTGTTAAGGCTGTAGAATTATTTTGGACAAATATAGTTGCCATACTTTAGGTGACAGCTTCAATTTTCCTTGATTTTTTAGGAATTGTCTAATCTTGTCCTTTTTCTGTCCTTCCTCCAACTCTCTCTCTCTCTCTCTCTCTCTCTCTCTCTCTCTCTCTCTCTCTCTGTCTCCTTTTATGACTGAGGACAAGATCGGGTTTCCCTACATTCCATTTTTCAGTAAACTACTTTGCTAGTATTTGAACTTGAACATATAAATGCACACATGCGCATGCACACACACACACACACACACACACACACATTCTTCTCTTATGGAGAAATAAAATAAATTTCAGATTAAATATTAAAAGGTGGCACACTTGAAGAGGCAAATGTAGCAATAAAAATCTTCATATTTTAAAATGCCTGGTTATTATACTTCATACAGTTTTGTGTACTTTAATGTTCAAATATAAAGGCTACTAGCATATTTCATGAGTAGGAGTATATAGAGAATAGATACAGAATTGTAGTGAGCATGAGGAATTAGAATATGAATATTATTTGCCATTAATATGAAAGTTTTAATTACTCTTAACTGTAGAATATTCAATTTGAAAGGAATAAATCACTCTAGGCTTCTGTTACTTAACTAAATATATTTTGATAAAGTCTTAATAAAACTCAGAAATTAAGAGTGTATTTTTGAGGACAAATACTCTTTACCATGTATAATCTCTTCATTTTTTACGGGTCATGGAGTTAACATACTTCAAACCTTTTGGTAGTGGTCAGTCCAGGCCAAAACATGTACAGTGAACTAACGTTTTTAATTTTGGCCTGCAGCCATACCACTGTAGCATGCACTCCCATAAGATCTCGGAAGCTAAGCAGGGTGGAGCCTGTTTAGTACTTGGATGGGAGACCATGTTGGAACACCATTTGCTGTAGGTTCGGGAGAAGGACCTGAAACCTCACTCCCAAAAAACTATCAGCGGTTGAAAACCCTATGAATAACAGAGAACACTAACAATATTGTCTCGCCTGTTGTACATAGGGTCGCTGTAGGTCGGCCACTGATTGGATGGCACCTAACAACAATGCTTTAATTGAATTTAATTTAGTAAACAAGTGTTCTCATAGTAAGGTCATGTTTCAGTGGACAAATGATCAAATGTGATAAACACACTATTTATGTTCTAATTGTTTTTACTTAAAGCTGATGTCTTTCACGATCAGTGTATAACAGTTTCAATTTCCATCTGCAAAGACTACTATTAGCTATGTTCTCGCCCCAGTTCGTGAACAACTGCTCTGTTCTCCATGCTCAGAAGTGATACTGACCTTCTGTGGAATCTGGGCAAGGGCCGAAGCAATGAGATTGGCCTTTTCTTCTGTGAGGTTTTTGACCATCGATCCCAGAGAAAACACCACAACACCATGTTCACCTGAGCTCTGGACAAATTCTTCCATTTCCTGCAGATATTATATTCTTTCTATTAGCAAGCTTCAGCATCATAGGGGGATAACATTCATCTATAATTCTGAGTAGGAATAGGGAAAAGAGATGCCATAGAAATTCTTACACTGCTCTGTCTTCTGACGTGTAGAACAGTCTAGCCTTTTTAAGAGGAAAGAGGAAATGCGTTTCTGAAATTTATGACTAAAATATATACAACTGAAAAGGTGGCACCAATCACTATAGAAGTGAATGGGCAATAAGGGGTAGCTTCTCCCCTGGCGGTTGGAATTGTTACTCTCAAACTTTAATGTTCCCTACTAACAGAGTCATTTGGAAACTTGTAAAAAGATACTGCGTGGAAGAAAGTCCAAGAAAAGTTTTAGAGCTATGCTTTTAAAGTTATTAGCATGCCAGGTATATGTAAGAAATTATTGATAAACTGATATACATTCCTCTTAGATAAGCATTCATGATTATTTTTCTTAAGATGATGCCTGCCCTGAGTCATAAGACCAAGAAAAAGAATTTGGTAGAATGTGATGCTTATTTTAGAAGAAAATAAGGGTTAATCTCTACTGTAATTATAATGGCATTTATTAAGCAGTGCTTCTTGACTTCCTGATGCAAAAACTCCCATATGATTGTGACTCAAGTTGTATTCCATTAATTTGAGCCTGAGAGCACAAGTAAACTCTAAATTTATGTACAAACACAATTCCCTGACTCATCACTTTCAGTTTTGCAAGTAGGTCCTTGCAAAGCCTGGGACTGGGACCTTTCACATAATCTATGTAAATACAACCTTCTGGACATGCATCCTGTATTCTCTGGGTTCCCGATGGAATCACTGTATTTGTCAATTTATGTCTAGATAATTTTTCAACTTCATAGCAGGATACTTCTAAAATCTAAAGAATTGGTATTTCACTGTTTATTTGTGTTTGTTTTTGACTTTGTTTTAGAAAAGAAACTTTAATTGCAAAACATTTAGAGATTAAACAAATATTTCCAGAAAAGCCTAGTAAAACCTTTTTTTTCTTTCTTTTTTCTTTTTCTTTTCTTTCTTTTTCTTTTTTTTTTTATTTTGTCGTATGGGGGGTCGAACCCAGGGCCTCGCACTTGCATGTTTTGCAAGTGCTGGACCACTGAGTTGCGTCCACACCCCATTTTTTTTTTTACTTTTTGACACAGGGTATGGCTAAATTACCCAGACGGCCTCTGGTCTCGAACTTGAGATTCTACTGCCTCAGCCTCCCTAGCCGCTGGGATTAGAGGCGTGCGCCACTGCGCCTGGCAGTAAAACCTTTTTTGAAGTGGAGGTAGTGGCCATGATGATGTTGTAGTTGTGGGAGGTGATCGGGCCCCAACACCATTTCCAGACATGGTCATCAATGCTTGCATTTGCTGCTGAGATCATAGTCATGCAGGAGAACCAGTACCCTTTCTGATATTAACAGGCATCTATAGTTTTTCTCTGTTAACAGTGGCTGTCCCTGATCTCTGAGTTTCCTCTTATATTAAATTAATATCTGGTCAAGGGGCGGGAGGTCCTGTTGCCTAGGCATCTGAAACAAATTCTCTCCTGATGTTCAGTCAACTGGTTCATGAGGGAGCCCAGGACTACCTTCTGCAGGCCACGTCACGTGCATGCACACCTCCTCACAATCAACCAGGCAAGCTGCCACACACACCTGTTTTGGTTTCTAACAGAGGGCCTTACCATGTAGCCAGACTGGCCGTAAAGTCATGGTCCTCTCACCCCAGCCTCTGGAGTGCTGGGATTACAGATGCACCACCACATCTGGCCTGGTGTTTC
>VMDO01022051.1:0-34233 GCA_007922755.1 Pedetes capensis
GAAAGAAGAAAAGACCAGACCAGACCTGGAGTTCCCTTTAAATCATAAGCCTATAAAATATCCAGTCATGTTTTTGCTTTGGTACTATCTTCCTCCCTTCTGGAAAATTTTGAAGTTATTTTAAATTGGTATTTCACTTGGATTCATGTACTTATTGACCACAGAATATTTGTATCAGGGGACCCATCAAGGAGGAGGAGGGGATCAACTATAGGGGGAGGGGGACCAACATATGGGGACAAAGAAGGTGAAAACAAATTGAAAATTCAAGATGTAATTTTATGAAAATCTCATAGTGAAACTCACTATACTCTTATGCAAGTAAAAACCACATACTATGCCTCATAAACATGTACAACTATCAATATATGGTTTTTTAAAAATGTTTAAGGAGACAGAAGTGTTAGCAATTCTGATTTGGTAATGGCACACTATATATGACCTGAATTATCACTCTATCTCATAAACATGTATAATTAAAACACTAATAAAGACAAATCAAGAACAAAAAGAATATTTGTATCAATTTTGTTTTTGTTAGGTGCCATTGAGTCCAATCCAACTCACAGTAACCCTATGTACAACAGAATGAAACACTACCAACACTGTGCCATGCACATGATGGGAGGCAGGGAGAACAGGGCACAGCTGTAAATGTAGATGAAGCTTAGCTCCGTAGCCCACTGCTCACCTCCTACTGTGAGACCTGGTTCCGAACAGTCCAGAGACCTGACCTGAAGCATTATCCTCATAACAACCCTGTTAAGTACCTGTTATCACATCCAGTATTTTACAGATGAGGAAACTAATTTAAAGTGACATACCCAAGGCCACACAGCTGTGGCAGAGCAGAGTCAAATCTTGCATTCTCATTCTAAACCCAATGCCCTTACCTACAAAAAGACACACAACTGAAGAAAATGGATGTGAAACATAGAGATACTGAGTGAGTATATGAGTGTTTGGGGCAGTCTTTTAATGCCATTATAACCTCTGGGCTTTATGAAGAACATGGCATCAAGATTGAAGGAAGACTCATTAACAACCTGCAGATGACACAATTCTGCTTGCTGAAACTGAAGAGGATTTGAAACATTTACTGATGAAGATGCACAAACACAGCCTTCAGTATGGATTGCGCCTCAACATTAACAAAACAAAACTCTTTTCAATTAGGTCAGAAAGCAACTTCATGATAAATGGAGAAAAGATTGAGGGTGTCCAAGATTTTGCTTTACTTGGCTATACAATCAACACCCGTGGAAGCAGCAGTCATGAAATCAAAAGATACACTGCATTGGAAAAAAGTGTTTCAAAAGATCTCTTTTAAGTGTTGAAAAGGAAAGATGTCACATTGAAGATGAAGGTGTACCTGAATCATGCCATGGTACTTTCAGTCATATCATATCCTTGTGATATCTGGACATTGAATAAGGAGGACAAGAGAAGAATTGATGCTTTTGAATTATGGTGCTAGAGACAAATGTTAAATATACCATGAACTGCCAAAAGAACCAACAGATCCAGCCTAGAAGTAGCACAACCAGAATGTTCCTTGGAAGAAAGGATGGCTAGACTGCATCTTACATATTTTGAACATGTCAGGAAGGACCAATTCCTAGAAAAGGACATCATGTTTGGGAGTGTGGCAAGTCAATGAAAAAAGGAAAACCCTCAACTAGATGGATTGACACAGTGTCTGCAACATTGCACTTAAACATAATAAGATTGTGTGCCTGGCACAGAAAAGGGAGTGTTTCATTCTGTTGTCCATAGGGTCACTATGAGTCATATCCAACTTGAAGATACCTAACAAAACCCACCAACTCTGGCCAGGTGGCAAGTGGTCACAAAGGGTGTCTGACATTTCTGAGATACAATGTGAAGAGGCAACAAAAGGCAGGATGCATCTCTAAAAGGGAAAAGGCGCATATATAAAGAATCTCATCTTTCTATACATGTGGCATAAATGTTTCCAGCCCCAGATGATAGATTTGCTCTGTATCATATTCACCTTCCCCACTTTAGGGCCCCCTTGTTTTGTTATCCATAAAGTTGAGAGTTTAAAACAGCTTGCACATCGGGAGGTATTGGTGGCATCACAGGCAACCATGGAGAATGGAGTCAATGCACACAAGTCCCTGAGAGCCACCCCCTCCCTCCCTCCCTCCCCCCCTCCTCTCTCCCTCTGGTTGGTCAAGGTTACTATTTTGCCTTTTTGACATACTATCAATTATGCTGCCAACAGAGATACTGGACCTTTAGTTTTCTTATAATATAAGAAACTGAGTATAATTAAACCATCAGTAACTTGGACCTAATTATTTCAGACAGTATTTAATTAATGTTCCATGGGAACCTAATGTAATTAAGATTCCTTTAATAAGACCTTCTGTGACATTAAAATATATGACCTTTATCTTCCTTATCTACCACATTTTGACAACTCAGATTTGTCATTTTCACTAAAAGGTGAGGTTTGATTAAACAGAACAGACCATAAAATTAATCTGGCAAATTATGCTTGTTTGTTTCTTTTTTCTCGCCCCCCCCCCAAGGTCTAATAAGTTAACGTCTTTTAATTAGCAGTGCAGATACAAGTGTTCACATAACCATTTTAGTTTTAATTTGCCGAAGTGTTTCTTTTGTACATGAATTTTTGTGACCAAAGCAGATAACAACTATCCTTTATTAATCATGGTGAAGGGTTCAATCTTTAAGATATGAAAAAAAATGAGCTGTTCTTTACTTTAACAATGACTAGTGATTGTCTTAAGATGTCTCATCGTTAATAAAAGGTCTTGATTCCTGGTATTAACAAGCCATTCTAAGTATAACAATCTCGATTGGCATTGCGAACACACACACATAAGTTGCATCTTAAAGTCTAAAGGGATTCAAAAGGTGCTGATGACCCCTTACCCCCCAATTTAAAACCTCCCCATAACCCAAAAGTCTAAAAGTTTCTAATATCTTCTTCTAAAAAGCCACAAGTATGCAATACCTGAGTGGAAAGGAAGTAGAGATGTTAGTTTCTTATAGGTTAAGTATGTAATTTGCTAAGGAATTACCTTCATCAGGTTTAGGGGTATAGCTAGTGGTATAGTGCATGCATGACATGCACAAGGACCTGGGTTCAATCCCTACCACCACCAAAAAAAAAAAAAAAAAGAAAATCAAAAATAATGAAAAGGCATTATCTTGTTCAATACATGTGAGGAAAGATAAGCTAAAGAGAAATATAATTCAAGTGGGAACCCTTATATCCCTGCCTCAATTTCAAAAGATTGGTACTTTGTACTATTTAGTGGGGCTAGGGTTTAGCTCAGTTGGCAGAGACCTGCTCTGTACTCTCTGAGGCCCTGGTTCAATCCCCACTACCACAAAAGTAGGGGAGAAGGACCTTGCAATCCACTCCGAAAACAATCAGCCATTGAAAACCCCATGAATAGTAGAGAAGTACTGACGTGTCAAGAAGTGTTTCATTGTGTTCTGTTGTACATAGAGTCACTGTGAGTTAGACTCAACAACAACTATTTTAGCAACAAAATACCAGACTATTGCTTCCTCTCAAAGGTGGGGGTCTGCCCCCACCTTCAGGAAAATTGCCAAAGGGGAAGGGGCGAGGAAACAATTGCATAGTAGTAGACAGAGATGGTTAGGAGAGGGGTACAAGGTGAATACCCACAGAAGTTTGCAAGAGGTCTGAGGTACACTTTTCCTAAGTCAGTGGCTGACACAAAGAATGGAGGCTGCTATTATTTGAAATCAGTGATGTCCAAAAGAATTCTCTGCAGTGATGGAAATGTTCTCTATCCACACTGATCAATATGGTAATCATGTGGCGATTGGACATTGACACATGCCTAGTACAACTGAGAAACTGAATTTTCAACTTCATTTAATTTGAAGTAATAAAAATTTGAATAGTTACATGTAACTAGTCTCGGCTGCCTCATTGCACAAAGGCAGCTCTCAATGATCACCCCTCCCCCACCATTCATGCAAGGGGAGCAGACATCCTAGTGGGGACCTTCTTTGCTGAGTATTGTAATGTCTGAGGACTAGCCCACAAATAACCACTTAGTTCAAGCCCAGATTCTTATTATTCCACTTCGATGCCTTTTCCAATTGACATTACTTCCTTCCCCAGCAACTCTGGGGTAATGCCCCTCCAGAATAATTTGTACACATTGCCGCTGACATTTTCACTGGACCAAGAACTGATAAAACTGTTATGTCATGTAATGTAAAACAGGAAAAGTCAAGAAACAGAAACTTCTACAAGCCATTTTCCTACAGGAAAAAAAATAGACAGACATAAGGACAGAAAGTATGTCATTTTAGAATGCAGGGCCAAGATTCTGGAGGTTTGTCTGATGTGTTAAGTGGCTTTGGGGTCAGACTAATCTAAAATCAAATTCAAATAGCTCCCCTTCCTGTTTGTGTGATCCTGAGCAAGACACTTCACTCTCTGAGCTTTTGCACACTCCTGTGTAAAGAAAGAGAAGACACGTTTCACTTTGCATGGTGGCTATGAAGATAGACTCAAGAAGCCAACATAGAAGAGCATGGTCTAGAGCTGGAGGTTGGCTCCGTGGTAGAACGCTTGCTTAGCATGCATGAAGTCCTGGGTTCAGTCCCCAGAACTGCAAAAAATAACAATAGATTTAAGTGCTCTAAAAGACCCTACAAGCACTACATCAATAACATATGTTGTTAGTATAGTTGCTAAGCAAATCTAAACCTATGGGCATCATTGCACATGAAAATAGTTCCTCCTGCATTTTTTTCCAGATTTGAGATTGGAATCTAGAGTAACCCCTGAGGAATCTTGGTGCTGATGCTGTTGTTGCCCTCACAGGTGCCTACAAGGTGGCAAAGGGGGTCCCCTGGGTTCAAACTTCCCAGTCAGTCTAAGACTCAGAGAGCAAAATGTTACATAAGAACTCTAAGTGCTTAGGAAAAAAGACTGAAAAAAAGTCAGGGTAAAATTTTAAAAATAAGACTTCCATTAAATGCTTATTGAGTAGGTAGTATCCAAACAGTTAAATTCAACCGTATGAGATCAAGACTTACCCATATAAATTGTTGTTGTTGTTGTTAGGTGCTGTCGAGTCGTGTCCGACTCACAGCGACCCTCATAGGGTTTTCAACGATAGATTGTTTCGGGATTGCCTTGGGAGTGGGTTGCCACGTCCTTCTCCCATTTTTGCAGTGCTGGGAATCAAACTCGGGACCTCAGAGACTGCAGAGCAGCACTCTACCAACTGAGCTAAATCCCAGCCATCCATATAAATATCCAGCTGAAATTTCAATTAGCAGTGGACGGTTGATGTGTGGCTTAGGGTGCAGAGGATGAGTTTAATAGGGTATTAAAGATGTCGTGCATCCTGAACTGGCTGGCAGTAACATGTTGTTGTTGTTGTTAAATACCATCAAGTTGGGGCCAACTCATAGCAACCCTATGTACAACAGAGTGAAACACTCCCCAATTCTGTACCAAGCACACAATCATTCTTATGTTTAAACCCATTGTTGCTGACACTGTGTTAATCCATCTAGTTAAGGGTCTTCCTTTTTTCATTGATCTGCCACTTTCCCGAACATGATGTCTTCTCCCGGGATTGATCGTTCCTGGTTACACGTCCAAAATATGTAAGATGAAGTCTAGCCATCCTTGCTTCCAAGGAGCATCCTGGTTGCACTTCTTCTAGGACAGATCTATTGATTCTTTTGGCAGTTCATGGTATATTCAATATTCGTCGCCAGCACTGCAATTCAAAAGCATCAATTCTTTTTGTCTCTCTTATTCAATGTCCAACTTTCACAAGCATATGATATGACTTAAAGTACCATGGCATGTGTCAGGCGCACCTTCATCTTCAGTGTGACATCTTTACTTTTCAACAAGTTAAAGAAGTCTTTTGCAATAGCTTTTCCTAATGCCATGTGTCTTCTGATTTCTTGACTGCTGCTTCTGTGGGTATTGATTATAGCTTACATGTATTTAAAAACTGATCTTTCTCTGAATTAGATCTGGGTAACTCAATGAATGTAAATTATATCTCAATAATTTGTTCTTTAATTTTAATTAGGTATTTGGTTGGTTGGTCAGTTTTTGCTGTGCTGGGGAATGAAACCAGGGTCTCAGTCTAGTGCTTTAGTACATGCCTGTAATCCCAGTGGCTTGGGATTCTGAAGCAGAAAGATCCATGTTGGGGCCTGTGACATCCTGTACAACTTAGCAAGACTCTGTCCCAAAATAAAAAATTTTAAAGGGGGATAGGGGTGCAGCTCAGTGGTAGAACACTTACCTAGCATGTGTGAGGTCCTGGATTCAACCCCACAGTACTGCAATAAAAAAAAAAAAGAAAAAAGAAAAGAAAAGAAAAGTTATCTAAGATCCTTCAATCACTGCATAAGGAGATGAGGAGGGTACTTTAGATTAGGGCAACAAAGACCAGACTTGTTCTTGGTGTTAATTACAGAATTGACTTACTTTTACAAATCAATATCAGGAGCAATTTGCAGCTGGAAACACGCAGAAATGCAATGGCTCCCAATGCTACAAACAACTTCTAGCCTCTTCTCAGTCAGTTTTTTCCCTCCTGGGTGTGTTCCTAATGCTCCCTGATACCAAAAAGCTCAGCCCACATCTGTACCCTGCTTCTCAGAGCCACACTGAGGCCAAGCAGTGATGGGTGACTGGTAATGGGGATCAAGGTTTGGGGAGTGGTCAAGTAGATATTAACTCCTTCAATCCTTTGAAGGTTGTAGGGCAACAGTCGAGGTGGCAAATATGAAGAGAAAACATAGTTTTAAGAAATGGTTTGTAAAAATTTCCTGCAACTATCTCCTGACTCAGAAAATAGGTGAAGTTTAAATGCTTTCAACTTTCTATAGTGCCAGAAAACTTTCTATCAGTGCCAGAAAACAGAATTATTACACACTTAAAAACAGAAATTTCAGAGCCAGGCATGGTGGCACATTACTTAGTCTCAGCAATCACAAGTCAGAAGCAGGAGGATGGATGCGAGCTCCAGGCCAATCTGGTCCACATAGTGAGTTCCAGGCCAGCCTGGGTTATGCAGTGATACAATGTTTCAAAAAAGAAAAAAAAACCCTATAAAGTTTAGAAAAGGAACAGAAGGTGGAAAAAAATATAACAGAAGAATTCTGGTAATAAATCATGTTTTTTTATTACTATCAACTTCCATGAAAAATTGTGTTAACTAAGAACAACTGGTTTAACAAAATAGTTGAAGAATGAGATTACATGTAATAAATTCTAGCTGGGTGTGGTATAATCCTAGTGCTCTCAAAAGACAGGCAGGAGGATGGCAAATTTAAATACAGCCTGGGCTATAAATCAAGACACTGCCTCAGGAAAAAAAAAAAAAACCGGAAGGAAAAGAGTTCTAATATTATGATAAAAAAGCATAGGAAAATATTTTTGTATACATCTTCCTCCTCTAAAGTCCTCTTCAAGAACGAGGATACAAGGTAATAGTGGGAAACAGACCATCTTAAAGTAAAAATAAGAAACACGTGGATATGAAAATATAGACTTGACCTTTTAACTGGTATTATGGGGTCAAAACAGACCCAAGTTTAAATTTTGCTAATTGAACCACAAACTTGTTGTTCCCTATAATCTCATTATGCCCCACCTCGAGGCGGGTGCCAGATACGCGACACTGTAGCACTCACGCTGTAGTGCTTTGTGGGGTCACATATGACTCTACAATATTAATTACACAGATTAATTTTTTTTAGCATTGCTATTTGCTGATGTCATTTATTTGACCAAAAAAAGACAAGAAATACATTTGAAAATGTAGTCTCTGCTCAAAATGTTTGTTATGTTCATTCCAGTACAAATCTTGTTCCTATTTTCTATAAGCAGTTGATTTTTCATGTCATCTTCTATATTTTATGATCTCATAAAAACTGTTGATTTTACAATTTTTGGGTCTCTACATCATAACATGAAAAGAGAATTTTTATTGTATTAGTTTTAGTTTTATTTTAGTTTGTAAAACCGATTAACATTTTGTACGTGCCTTAAGAAATTCCTTAATTTTTTGATAATCATTGTTACACAAATAAATGTTATATCAGTAACTTTTAAAAGGTGTCGTAGTTCATATGATTACATAATTAAACCTTTAAAAGTATCTTAAGTAATAAAAAGTTTTTAGTTTTGGGGTCTTAGATAATCCCAAGGTGTCAATAATATCAATTTTTTGGCAATAACAGTTAAGGGTTAAGAATGTGAATTCTTAAAGAAAAAAAGCATTGTGAATAGTTGCAGCCAATATTTCAGTACAAACACAAATCCAGCATCATTTTAATCAAATTGAATTTAGATTATAGACTTTCATGTAAAACCTAATTTACTTTGAATTCCCTGGTCACGACTTGTGTATGCCTTACAGGACAAGGTTAAAGAGATTACATCTGGGTTCATGTCAGCAGCATCTGCTGGTTAGTCGTCCGCATGCTGATTTAATGAGAGGTCAATCGCAGTCTGTCCGAAGGACTTCTGTTTCAGGCAGGTGATGGAGAGAGATCTTCATTTCCATTGCAACAACTAAGAGGGTTTTCAGAATTAGGAAACCGATGCCTCACTATCCTGGCATGTACAAACTGGTGTGACAGGTGTGACCATGCTGAATGTTAGGCAAAAATTACAACCAGAACTATGTGTTTACAGTTCAAAAGGAAGAAATGTTGTTATTCTGAAACATAGATTTATCAAAAACTGATTTACACATATTTTCTTAAATGCTAGTCATCTTAAAGAGGTATATTTCTATGTGACACAGTGTCATATGTAATTGTAAAAACAATAGGCAGATTATAGAAAGAAATGCATTAATGACTGCCTATGCTTAATAGACAGGAGAGAACACAAAAACCATTTATCCTGAAAATTCTAATACGAATTTTTAAATGATTAAAATTCATTAAAACATTTTCTGTTTCAACTCACAAGTTCTTTAGAGAAGAGCTTAAAGATGTTCCTGTAATTATTGTAACAGGAAGGGGTTCGAGCCATTAAAACAATCTTTGGCAATTCAGTGTGATTCCCCTTATTTATGCAGCACTCTTTTCTGAGTGTGCCTAAGCCTCCCTTTGCCTTCTCTGAAATGGTCACTTCTAAGCAGTGTGTCACAAAGGGGCTCAAATTCCAAAATCAATCAAATCATTTTGCCAAAGACAGAGGATTTACAACCGAGTAATCTGTAATCATATAGATGCCTTATGATAATTATCTTCCTTTTAAGCATGTATTTGTGACAACAGGGGTATTATCTAAAAAGGGGGACAGGGCAGATAGGGCTTCTGGTATTTTATTAGCATAAGACTGAGAAATCCCAAGCATTTTATTTTTATATTAAAACCCACTTGTGCATATGCCCTACTCACATAGCACTGTGCACTACTAACAACTGGACATAGCTCTTGACAAATCACAGTTTAAATATTCATTCTGAGTATGCATAAAAATTGTAATAAGAAGATGGGCAATTTTCTCAATAGGCCTATCATAATCATGAGAAGAACTGATTATTCGTGGTAGGGGATACAGGATGAACAGGTGTTTGGGCTCAAGAGAATACATTAATTTCTCCAATTTCAACAACTGGGATCTCGACTGTTGATGACAGAAGTTTTCCCTTGCCTGTGTTTTTGAGGGAAATAGGTATGAACCTAAACTGGGCTTGCTCAGAAGTAACTATGTACATGAGATGCAATCTACTTCAAGATGTATTAACCTATGCTTATTTGTCATTTTAGTCATTTGTTGTTAGGTACCGTCCAGTTGGGTCCGACTCATAGCGACCCAAAGTACGATAGATGAAACACTCCCTGACACTGTGCCATGCCCAGCACTATTGTCAGTGTTTCTCTGCTATTCATAGGGCCTAGTGTGTGTAAATCTCTGCACAATCTCCACCCCTGTCTCACAGAGAATAATCACCAGAGTATAAGGTGCAAAGGTTCTAACTACCCCATCCCCTACGACTGACACAACCCTTCAACTGCTTGAGAGAAATCTGAAGGAAAATTGCTTCAGCTGCAAGGTATGTAAAGCACTAGGATGTGTAATGACTTAGAAGTTGAATGACATTGACAATTCTCCCAGTGTTCAATCAAACATTTAAGACAAGCTGAAGAGTCGGAAGGGAGAATTTAAGGACAATAAAAGCAAACAAACTGCCACATTCAGACAAGTAAATTTCTGGTAGAAAGACAGTATGTCTAAAATGAAGTTTCTTCTACCCTACAGCTACAGTAGTGAGGAGATTCAGAGACCAACCTGACAAAAAGCCAGATGCTCAAACATGCATTGCTCTGAGCCTGTCCCTTGCCCAATTTCAATACTACATAAAGCACAATGAATGAAAATAATGGACATATCCTACAATTGCTTTGGTGCTAACATGCATTAACTCTTAAGGAAGACTTGTGGTTGCTCAGATTCCTAAAATTGTACCCTCTGTGATTCTTCTTGGACCTCTGCAGATACTCAGAGGATAACCATAGGTAATAAAACTCAGTTCCACAATATGTGATGAAAACTAGGCGGAATGATTTTTCCCTTATTAAGCAAGTACTTCTTGGTGTGGCAGAAGCTTTGATGCTCTAGCCATTCTTCAGATCCACTGATTGTTGGAATTCTGTCACCTGAGGAAATTGTAGGACATAAAAGCTACCGACACATCTTCAGAGGGTTTCCTCTAAGTTAGTAGTGGTGAGTGAGGCAAGCAAAACCTGACATGTACAAACTAGAATTTACATGTCAGCAGACTAGTTTAACATACATTAACATATGTTAATAAAGATATTTTCCGAGCATTTCTGCATAACTCTCACCAAGTTTGTAAAAATTTGACTTTTCTTTGCAGTGGGGAACAACAGCAACATCACTGGATAAAGAATCAAAAGTTATCAAGTTGGCTAAAGCAGAATAATGCAGCACGTTAGTAACCAAGATATCCATATTTATCAATCAGAATTAGAAAAAGAAGCTATTTTCTTCTGTGGGCCATGAAATTATGGCTGCTCAAAACTGAAAGATTTGTCCTTCTCCACAGTAGACTGCAGATTCAAACTTGAATCCTGACTCGTAGCAAGTTAGTAAGGCAGACAATGGCTTGAAGGCATCATCACCTGGTGACCTGCTCAGGCATGGGATGGGGGCAGGGAACTGGACAGAGGGTGGATAAATAAACTCACAAGTGAATGGACCTTGAGCAGTGTCTTCCACACTTACTCCAGGACTGGCTAATTCCCAGGAGGCCACGTTTGACCTTTCCATAAGGTATCTGCCTAAATCACTTTAGTTCAAGTGACAACTTCCTAGAAACAAAAATATTGTGACTCCTCTCTTGTTCCTGATTAGAGCCCCCCTTTTACAGTAGGGACCCTTTCAAAGACAAGCTGCCCCTTCTCAGCCCAAGCCTGGAAATAGAAAGTGGCTGCATTCAAGGAAGTGACATCAGCTCTGCCTGTCCAGATGACCTCCTAGGCATAGTGCTGGGAAGTGGGGGACCCCTGCCTCAGGTTCTACTACACCCTCCCTTCCCCCTTGCACTCTCCCGCCCATCTTTCGTCAAACCTAAAGAAGCACTTGTTCTAGACTGGGCCCACAGCTAGGCACTGAGTCACAGAGAGGCCATGCCATGAAGCACCTCACACTCTCTTTTCCCGTAACCAGGACACGACATCGTACATTGGTCAGGGTTCTCATGGAGGGCAGTACAGACACCTCTGCCTGCACAAAAGAGAGAACTCTAGCCCTTCCTAGGAATGGGGCTAGGTGGGAGGGAACTGGCTGCAACCTTGCTTCAGGCAGCCTATGCACTGAAGTAGCTAAATTGTTGCCTCCTTGACAGTTCAAAAACATCGGATTTAACAGGGAGAGGAGGAACAGGTACTAGTAAGGTGGGACAGAGCAAGCAGGAGATGGTGGGAAACAGGTGGAAGGGCACAGACCCACCTACTTCCCACTTCCCAGCTCTGGGAAAGTGTAAACAGGACTGGAGCTTAGCAAAGAAACCGATTTATGCTAAACAAGAAGACATGTTGTCTCTTTTGTTTAGAATGTTTCTAAAACACTTAACACAGTATGTTTTACTTTTAAACAGTGGTATCCAAACAATTGGTTTTTTTTGGGGGGGTTCATTTTTTGTTTCTCTTTGTTTTTTTGCTGTGGAATCTCTTTGCCCCTCCATCCAAATAAAGGCTATAAAAATCTCAACAATAAGAGAGACAGTCTGGGCACCTGGGCTGCTCCAGTTGGGAACTTCCAAAGATGTCTCTGCTGCATTCCAAAGGATCTCCTGTAGGCTTCCCTGAAGAATTTTTTCACCATTACACAGCAAGGCCCACAAACTACCTTCCTTACACTCTTATTTCCAAACATCTACCACATGGTCCAGTAAATGGCATGAACTAAATTGAACTGAATTGAAAAGCAATGTGAGAGATGGAGAAATAAGATGATGCATGCTAGACGGAGACTGCATATGTCAAAGGAGGTAAGAAGGGCAAGTTACTCACAGTTAGATGTGGTGACTGAATGAACAAAGTAGGTGGGACACAAATGAATAATGCTGACTCAACTCCAAATATGGTGCAGAGATAGAAACAAGCAAATAATAACAGCCTTGTATAATTAAAGGACCATTATATACAAATTCCACACAGGCAAGAACATAGAACTAAGCCAGGGCATCAGGGAAGGCTACTTGGAGGAGGTGAAACAGTTAAAACATCAAGGACTGATCACTTAACTGGGAAGGACAGAAGGAAGAAGGGAGACAGAAGCAGGAGCCAGATCATGAAGAGCTTATTGCCACTTTCAGGAATCTAGCTTTATTCTAAAAGAAGTGAAGAGCCACTAAATAATCCTAAACAGGTAGGTGGTAGGGTCTTACTTGAATAAGCCAATGAAGAGATAGTGAGGCAGTGCCTTTGGATAAGAAAGCAAGCTGTGGACTGAACAACTATAAACTAAGTGAGCAGAACTGGCAGGATTTGATAGCCTACCCTCTGCTTACTTCTTAAATCTCCAACAGGAAGCAGGTGTAGCCTCTGCCTGGACCTCTGTCTCAGCAACAGCTACATGCATAGTGAGCTTCAGAGGAAAGAGAAAGGGGAACAGGGAGAACAGGAAAGGAGAGGGAAAGGAGGAGAAAGAACGGACATAAGAGTGAGCAGTTGGGCACCACAGCACATGCCTATAATCCCAGGGACTCCAAGCCTGAGGCAGGAGGAACATGAGTTCGAGGCCAGAGGCAGCCTGTGTAGTTGGCAAGACCCTGTCTCAAGATAAAAGGAAGGCGAGTAGGAGGGCAGCTCAGTGGTAGAGCACTTGCCTAGCATGCAGGAGCCCTGGGTTCAATCCCCCAGTACTGCAACAGTAACAAAAATAAATAAATAAAAAGGAGGAAAGAGAAAGGGAAAGAGGGAGTGCAGGAAGGGAGCAGGAGAGAAAGAAGATGGGAAGGCAGGTGAACCAGGTCCCTCTGCTAACTGACCTGAGGCTAGCTTGGCCTTGAAGGGTGTCCAAGGCCTTTCCTCTGCCTTTCTTCTTGGTTAGCAGTTCTACTTTTTCCAAGTCCCTTGCTCCTCATTTTCTCTTAGCTTATGAGTCACCTGCTACTAATCCCAAGGGCTGGGATTTAGCTCAGTTGGTAGAGCACTGCTCTGCAGTCTTTGAGGTCCCGAGTTCAATTCTCAGTGGCACAAAACCAGAGAAGGATGTGGCAATCCACTCCTGAGGAAATCCGGAAACAGCCATTGAAAACCCTCACTGAGGGTCAACTATGAATTGGATATGACTCCAGGGCACCTAACAACAACAACAACTAATCCCAAGGCTAGGGTCTTCCTTTCTTAATGCTTCCAACCTAGACACATATTATACTTACTCATTCAGTAGCTGCAACAGAAAAAAAGCTAAAAGATCCACCTATGCTCATAGTTTCCTTAAAAGTGTTCCTCTGTAATGAGGAGGCACATGACTTCACTTTACAAAATTGAGGGGTTTAATATGGGCAACCCTCCATTTGTATGATAAGACTTGACCACCAACTACACCGATGTGCCTGGTAAGCGAGCTGGTAAGAGAACTTTAAAACAGCCACATCTTGAGGCCACTGGGGACTTCCGACAAAGTAATGGCACTAAAGGCAATGGAAAGGGGGTCACTGCCAGAACTTGCTAATAAGCAGCTGACCTGGCCAATCTGAAAGACATCAGTAATCCTCATCAAAGCCATTTCTTGTCACATTTGCTTTGCAGAATGATTTCCTTAATCACAGTCATTCCCTATATTCCACAGTATTGCTCACTTGGGGACATACATCTACATGACTGAATTGTTACAAGGATTAAATGAGATCACATATATAAATAATACTTTAGTAGGTACTCCATAATAATAGCTATCATTATTATCATCAGCATTTATTCATTCAACCAAGCAGGCACTCAATAAATATTGATTGACTATATGAATGAATGAATGAAAGAAGTCCCTTAAAGCAAGCTGAGCCTCCAAAAGGGTGCAGACAATTTTGGCCATTTTCAAGCCTGTCTATAAGTAGTCATCTGCAATATTTGCTTAAGGCTTTTCCATTTACAGAGCCCTTTCACATAAGTTTTTTTTTCACTTGAATTGTAAACTGATCCCACATCCAGCAAACCCAAATCCCCTTACCTTGCCTTATTTTCCCCTAGCACTTATCATCTTCTCATAGGCTATACTTTAACTTTATTATGTTTACCTGTTTATTGTTGGTGCCCTGGCCAAAAGGTATATAAGCTCCATAAGAGCAAGGATATTAGTTTTATTCCATAATGCATTTCAAGTGCACAGAAGAGTGTTTAGGACCTAAATTGTTGTTCTTAGGTGCCACAGAGTCATGTCCAACTCATAGCAACTCTCACAGGGTTTTCAATTGCTGACTAATTTGAGATTGATTTGAGAGTGGATTGCCACATCATTCTCCCATTTTTTGCAGTGCTAGAGATGGAACCTGGGTCCTCACAGACTGCAAAGCAGCACTCCATCAAATGAGCTAAACTGTAGCCCCTAGAACATAGTAGGTACTCAGTAAACACTGGTGGAATGAATGAGTGAATGAATGAAAGTTCTACAGTCCATTAGTTAGGTGGTGAATATAATTAGGCTCACAGGTTACTAGATTTGGTGAAAATGTTAAAGTTGGATTGACTGGTGGGGGGACTATAAAATTTAGAAAACAACCTGTAATGAGGCCTGGGGTGGGGGCAAAAGTAGGGGAGAACCACCCTTCCCAGTAGCCTTAGGTTAAATGGGCTGAATGCTTACAGGAACCTCTTTAGAACGCAGCTGCACTTAAACTTTTGTTCTAAAAAAATAGTTCTTCACTTGTCATAGTATTTTACAGTTTACAAAAGTTTTTCTCTAGCATATCAATTGCTTACCATAACCATCTAAGAAGGTAACGGTCCTCTACCTTCAACAGATGAGCATACACAGGCTCACAGAGGGGAAGTAAGTTATCCCTGGTCACACTGCATATATGCCACAGAGCCAGTTCCCACACTCAGACCTCCAGCTTTCTGGTGCGGAACTCACAGCTTCTTCAACTTGCTTCCCTCGTGCATAATGATTACCAAAGCATTTTCTCATATGGCTTGATATCTCCAAAAAGTTAAAAAAGCCCTAAATTTCTCCATCATGCTCCTGTTCAAAAATTGTTGACACACTGTATGTCAATTATACCAAACAGTGGAAGAGGATTTTCTGGCTCCTCATTGCACAACCAATAATCCCAAGGTCCTCACCTTGGCCTTCATTGTCCTCCACAATTTAGTCCCCAACCCCACCTAATACCATAGCACCTTCTAGCTCTTAGCCACTCTGGTCTCTTCGCCATTGCTAAAAGGCTTGCACTAGACTACCCCTGGACTTTTGTGCTAGCTGCTTCTTCATCTGAGAAGCTATTCATCCATGTCTTTCAAGGCACAGCTCACAGCTCTGCACCCACCTTCTCCAAGAGCCCTTCCTCAATTATCCCAAAGTGGCTCCCTCTTTCACCTCTACTTCCATCACACTCAGACACCTGAGGACAGGCTAGCTTTTTGTTTCAGTGAACAATGTTTTTCCTCTAATAGACCGAGCTTCTTGAGACCAGCATCTGATTTCTTCCACACTTCCCAGGGCAAAATAACTGATAAAAAATGGGCACTTACCAAGGCCAGCGTCAGTCTAGCTTCTTAATACAACTACAGATGGTTGAGCAATAGATCATTCCCTTTCTATGAGAATGAAAGCTTCTTGATGTCAGGTAATACATCTAAACTCTACCTGAACTTTGACTATGCCCTCCTTTGTCAAGTGCCCTGTGTCCTCAAAAGTAAGAGGTAACTGACCAAAATAAGAGCAAAAAACAACCACAAAGGCCTGTTTAAAAGTAGTCTCCTTTCTCATTTACAGAATTCTTCCTGGGGATCACCTACCATAATTGCCTCTTTTCAGAGAATGCCACCAAATATTTAGAAGACTGAATTGAATTGAACTGGATTTCCAAGATCAAATAGAAATTATGTCAGGACAACCTAGGTTATCTGGACTGAGGTAAGAACAAACGATCATAATGAACAAATGAATAAATGAGCTAACAAGCAAAACAGAAAGATCATCTGCATTTTATAGTTGGAGAAATAAAGACCCAGGGACCAAAGTGATTCCTCTAAGGTCACACTTAAGCCAGTAAGAAACAACCAATTTAACAATTGAAACAATGAACTTTTATATCAAGGGTGTTCATACAAATTATATTATCAAATATTGACAAACCACTTCATGAGATGTACTCAACAGCTAGAATGAATATTCCAATGCACAAATGTGACCACGTCACTCCTCTGCTTAGTACTTTTTAAACAGATGTAGTGACTTTGGCCATGGCTTCAGGAAGCTTCTCTTCTGGAAAGGCATCTATCAAGCCAGTCAAAACTAGAAATGATGATGGCAGTACAAGATGGCAGTACAAGAAGATCTAATGCACATGGGGGGCTGGGATTTAGCTCAGTTGGTAAAGCACCACTCTGCAATATCTGAGGTCCTGAGTTCTATTCCCAGCACCACAAAAATGGGAGAAGGATGTGGCAATCCACTCCCAAAACAATCCCGAAACAATCAGCCACTGAAAACCCTATAAGGGTCGCTATGAGTTGGACAGGACATGACAGCACCTAATAGAAACAACAATAACAACACACATGCGTATCCTCTATTTTGCTCATTCCGACTCAAAACTTTGGAGCCACCAGTTCAACCATAGAATTCTGTGCAAATTAGAAGGTGACATCCCTTTGGGTTCATGCATTCACTTAGTTAATGACTTGGTGTGTAGAGAATACCTTCACAATAAAGGAAAGGAGCCCCTTCCTCCCCACAAACACAGGAGCATACCAGGGCATAGAGCTCAACAAAGGTAACTTGGACTATATAGCCATCAGTGCCCGGGTTCCCTCTACCTAACTGCCTCCAGGGATAAAATCAGTAGGATGGCCAGGGCAAGGCTACCAGCCTAAGTGGGGAAGGAAATATTAGTAGGACATCCACAACCAGTCAACACTAGGCCTCCATGTCCCTGAATGTACCTTCTGGCTTGACATTCTCCCAGTCCCACAGGCAATGCCAGACTTACCCCTTGGAGCACCAGCTACTTCCTTCCAAGCTGAAAGCACCTAGAGGGCAGGATGCAAATGTTACTTGGTTGCAGAACACCCCTTTCAGTGTCCATAGTGATGGTTCTCATCTCATCCTTTGGTCACATGCTAAGTGTCTCCCATGCACCAGGCTCTGGACTAGGTGTTGAAGAAGCCAGGAAAGAAGATGACTGTGCCCTCAAGGAGCTCATGGTTAAGGGATGAGAGAGACATGTAAACAGATGGTGATTAAACAGTGTAGCCACAGCTCTGAGAGATTAAATGTATGAGTGGGCTGGGACTCTCATGGAAAGGCATCTAACCCAGCCTAGGTTATGAGGATGAGGAGAATCAGGAAAGCTGTTATGGAAAATGTATGACCTGAGCAAACTGAATGGAAGGAGAAATGGAAGGAAGTACTTTTTTCCCATGGTAGTGAAGGATTGATCCCAGAGCCTCATGCATGCTTCCCAAGTGCTTTTCTACTGGGCTGCACTCCCAGCCCCCCCCCCCTTTTTTTACTTTTTATTTTAAGACAGAGTCTCTCTAAGTTACATAGGTTGCTTCTGGCTTCAAACTCATAATCCTCCTGCCTCTGCCTCCTGAGTAGCTGGGATTACAGATGTGCACAACACCCAGCTTGGGAAGAAGTTCTAAGCAGAGGAAGCAAATGTGTCAAGATGAGGCAAAAAAAAAAAAAAAAAAAGAAAGAAAGAAAGAAAGAAAGAAAGAAAGATCGATCCTAACCAAGAACACTAAGGAAGCAATTCCTCACAGTGCAATATAGAGGCAACCTGAGGTAAAGGCAGAAAGATGAGGCTAAATAAATAAGAAAAAGGCGACATGTGAGCCCTGGATTCCTCTCCTTCCAGAAATTCCCACAAAACCCACCTTAGGATGCTGTGCAGGTAGCTGGTGATGGTTGATTGTACCAGGTCACCTTTTGACCTCTCTCCTAACTTCAGAGGCTTTCCTCCTGCCCCAGCCCACCGTAGATTGGGACATGGTCTCTTGTAGAAAAGAACTAGAATCTAGGTTTCTTAGCTTGGTTCTGCTTCCATGACGATGTGCTGCTAGAGGCATTGAAGATGATGATTCTAACCAGAACAACTAGAAGACTGGCCATTTCTGCAGACTATCAAGGACCACTTCAGCTTCCTGTGAGCTTACTTACTATAGAAATGGCAACAGAAGGGAAGAGTGAGAAGTCACTGTCAGTGAATTGGATGCTGGATCATCAGACTATTTTGCTATGACCTTCAATGTGAGGCCCAGCTGGCAGGACTGATGAACCAAATGCAGGATTCTTTTGACTCCTAAGAATAAAAGGAAATAAGCATCATCTCGACAGATTATTATTCACCAACCAAGGCGTTCACACTAGCATATCGGGTTACCTATTTAATCCTGAATCAGACTCAGTGTCAATTTTAATGTTTCCAATTAGTACACCTGGATACCTGGCAATGTCACTCTTCAGCCTACCTCTGAAGGACAACTGAAAAATGCAAGGTTCCTCTTCGTGTTTCCTCTGCCATTCGTCACTGCTCATTAAGATATCTGGCTTTGCCAAGTTATGGAATCAGAATATATGTCCATCGACAGATGAATAGATAAACAAAGTGTGGTATATATACATAATAGAGTTTACTTCAGCAGTAAAAAAAGAAAATTATGTCATTTGCAAGAAAATGGATGGAACTGGGGAACATCATGTTAAGTAAAATAAGCCAGATTGAGAAAAACAAATATTGCATGCTTTCTCTCATATGCAGAATATACAGGTGAAATATATATGTGCATGTATGTATGTGTGTATAGTGTGTGTGTGTATAATCTCCAGGCACCATGGTGGAAGCCTGTAATCTCAGCTACTTGGGAAGCTGAAGCAGAAAGATTACAAGTTTAATGCCAGAGGCAGTCTGCACAATTTAGTAAGACCTTGTCTCAAAATAAAGAAGAAAAAGGGGACTAGGAATGCTCAGTAATAGAGCACTTCCCGAGCATGTCTAAGGCCATGGGTTCAACCTCCCAGTACTAAATATATATATATGTACATGTGTGTGTGCATGTGTGTGTGTAAAGTACCTACAGCTGTAGCACTGTGGCGTCCAATCATGTCAGACCTTGGAAGCTAAGCAGGGTTGGGCCTGGTTAGTAATTGGATGGGAGACCCCCTGGGAACACCAGGTGCTGTAGGCTTGGGAGAAAGACTCGGAAACCCACTCCCAAAAATCAATCCAGCATTGAAAACCCTATGAATAGCAGAGAAGCACTGACAATAGTGATTCGCCTATTGTGCACAGGGTCACTATGAGTCAGACACCGACTTGACTGTACCTAACAACGACAACTATGCACCATGCACTGAGTTCAGTACTTTATTTACATAGTCTCATTTATGTTCAACAATCACGTGAAGAGGTATCATCAATTCCTTTTTTTTTTTTTGAGACAGGGTCTCACTATGTAGCCCAGGCTGGCCTCAAACTCATGATCCTCCCATCTCAGCCTCCCAAGTAGCTGGGATGACAGGTGTGTGCCACCACACCTGGCTATCAATTCCCATCTTTACAGACAAGGCTGAAGCTCAGAGAAGTTAGGTGACTTCTATTAAGGAGCAGAGGCAGGATTCCAAACCAGGTCTCAGATCTTAACCATTTTTCTGTGTTTCATTTTTATCCATCCAGGACCTACCTACACTTTCAGCTAGAATTTTAACTAGGAGTCAATCAAAGTTTCATGCTAGATCTCTTTCTTTAATGCAATGGCACAGACTAACCACAAATTTATTTTTAATCTGAACTAAAGTCTCTCTTATTTATTAAAAATGACTTTTTAATACTCAAGTCTTTTTAGAAG
Source organism: Pedetes capensis (assembly GCA_007922755.1). NCBI lineage: Eukaryota > Metazoa > Chordata > Mammalia > Rodentia > Pedetidae > Pedetes > Pedetes capensis. The sequence goes on from VMDO01022051.1 coordinate 20,587, forward strand.
TCACTGTGAGGGATGATAAGACTTTAATCTCTGCCAGTGATTGGTACTACTTCTTTCATTCCACTGGGCCAATTGTGCCTATTTCTGAGATGTTGGAGAAAATATAAAAGCAATGAAATTTGAACAAGATTTCTTTCCTAATTCAACAGGACATCTGATGCAATCTGCAGAAAAAAATAGACTTTCTATTACTCTCTGAAAGAAAAAAATTAAGCCTTACATTTTAAGCAAAAATAAAGGATGTAAGATCTGTATGTCATTAATTGTATGTTTTTAACAGCAGGCATGTCTCTTATAAAGATATTTTATGTCAGAATTAAACACAAGAAGTCGCTGTCATGAAACCCAAACCACATCATCTCAGTGAAGGCTCTCTGACAGAAACAATCTCAAGTGACTGTGCTGAATGTGGTAGAGTGCCCTGGAGGGATTAGTTGATTTTTTTTCTTCCATTCAAAGACAACTTCCTCAAACACTATGATTCATTCCACAGACATCTGTGTGTATCCCTGCAGTAGGTAAGGAAAGTGAGACATGGTCCTCCTCCTCCACACCAAAGAAATGTTCAACCCTATTTGGGACATAGGAAAACCTAGTTGCAAAACAAGACAACTCTTAATTGAGCTTGTGCTGGGCTAAGCAGAGTTCCAGGTACATTCAGTTGTATCACCTCATCAAATCACCATCCTAACCCAGTGAACAAGGCCTGACTACCTACCTTTTTCTGGTGAGATTATTTTATTTTATTGCGGTGCTGGGAGTCGAACTCACCAAGGAGAAAATTGAAATTCACGGAGATTAATAACCACAAACATGCCCAAGTCTTACAGAAGATAAGTGCTCAAACTCAAGCTCAAATCCAGCTTCACCACAGCAACCCAATCCCACTGTATTTGTTTTTCCTACTATACCATGTATGGAAATACATGATCAATGCTAAGCAAGTTTGTGGGTAGAGAGGAACTGGGGTCTGAATCTTAACTCTTAGAGATTTACTGGAAGCTGATTAAGTGCCAGTTTAGAGCATAGTCAGGACAAAAGCAAGGCAGGGCAGGCAAACAGGATACAAAATCGAAGGAGGCACGTACCCAGGGCCATGCAAAAGCCCCTACTGAATTATCCTGAACAAAACCCAAGCATGTGGCCAGACCCCTGGCCACTAGAAGATCATAGAGTGTCTCAACACATTTACACTCTAAGCTCTGGCCTCTCCTCACAGTTAAAGCCCATTGAACTTCACTATATTGATAAGAAGACATTTTATGTAACCCAGGGTTGCATACACAGACCTTCCTTAAGTGCCTATACTAGGTGCCTTGCTAATCCCAGTCCTAGTCTGGAGACCGACCCTCTTCTTGCCAAATCTCAGAATACTGGGGCTGGGATGGAAAGCAAAAATCACTGACAAGCAATGAGGATGCTGAGGAGGATGGGTGTTATTATTTGAGTACTTAGTTCAGATTTCTACCTTAGAACTTTAAAGCAACCCCTCCTTCACTCTCCAGACCCATCTTTTGCTTTGTCTTCCTGGTACTTACTCCAGACACTTATTCATTCATGTCTATTATTTCTGTCCCCTACTACAATGTAAGCGTCATCAGTATAAGGACTTTGTCTGTTCTACTGTTAGAACCCTGAGGTCTTTTTAAGTGCCTGGCCTATAGTGGACCTTCAATAAAAATAGGTCAACTATGTAATGTCCATGTGATCCTCCAGCCTGTGCCCTTACTCTCATCTAACCAAGATGTACTGCTGTAATCTAAAGCTTCTGCACACGGATTCTGCCCTGGGGACCTTCTCAAACATTAGGAAACACTCAGGCTCTATTTTATGTGGATAGCCTGAGAAACAGTTCTTTCTACTCCTCTCCTGAATACAATGTCCTTTTACCAAAGCTGCAGTTAAAACTCAGGCCTCTTTGCCAAGAGTTGTAATACACTCCCAAACTTGATTTCATTTCCCCTCACAGGGCTTACTTGATTCCTTCCAGAATGAACAGGAGTGCTGTAATACACAAAATACTTAAGCAGTTCTTAATCTGGACACCATTCAGGCTATGATTGGAAACCACATGTTGCTCATACCTGCTACTGAACCTCACCTAGGGAAGGTAGCAATTTCCCTCCAGCTGCCCTAGAACTCTCTGAAAACAAGCACCATCATATGCAATAATAAGAACAGTCTCACCCTTGCATACTAGGAAGATCACATCCTCTATTGTAGGAGCACAAGGGTAGAGAAAGTCAAGAAATTTGATTGCAAAAGAAGAGTCCCTTCTTCCAGCTGCCAAGGAAATGGGAAATGGCAGCTTTGCATTTTTTGGCAACATGCTTTAAGGAAGGATTCTGCCCCCCATTTGAACAAAGCAACAAAGAAGTTAATGCACAAAAGCAAAACGCAAACATACCAATGTACTTCATATACTTCCTATCAAAAATACGGTGGCAAGCCATCAAATTCATCCTCAACAAGGAATGCTTGCTGAAAACAACATTGTAAGAAGTATTGTGGTAGCATTTTTTTGTGATTGTTCTTTAGAAATATGTTGAATAGCCATTCTACTGGCTGTTATCCCTAAAGTTGTTTGAAAGGATGAAGGAATTGTTACCCTTCGGGGACAAGTCTATGATTATTGCGTTATTTTATTTAAATTGCTTTACAGTTATGTGCAAATATCTTTGTGAAAAATCAATTATCTTTAGTTGTATTTAAAATGGCTCTATAGTTACTGTCTTAGAGCAGCTGTTAACACTAAGATCACAAGTCAGCCCTGCTAGATTGTCCTACTGTTTAGAAGTTCAGGGAATTTACATAGTGATTTATAAAGATCAAATAGATAAGTATTTTACTTTCAGAAGAAATGAAGCTTTCCCAGTCTACAACAACTCTATTTTGATGTTTATAAAAATACTTTTAAAGGCTTCTTAAGACTCATTGGTATTTTTACTGAGCATTTTTCTTATATTATCATGTTTTATGTCTTGACAGGTCTTATTTTGTATCACACCATGGAAGTAGAATTTTTTTTTCTTTCAGGCTTGATAATTTCACCAAAATGGTGAAGACAATATTTTCAAAATGAAATTATGTCTAATGACACCAAACCAATGAGGCTAGCAAATTTTAAAATACATATTTTTAAAATACAAAGATACGCACACCAAATTATGGTCTAAAGGGCAAAGAAAAATTATTTAGACATGGACCGGGCTCCGTGAACAATTAGAAACAACACTGAAAGCTGCTCATTTATGTCCCTCCCCTGTCATCACGTCGTCTGAGTCTTTCAATAATGGACTAAGAAATATAGAAAAAAAAAAAAAGAGCAGGGGTTTCAATATGGTTTTTCCTTAAGAAACAAAAAAAAAATTAAACTTTATACATTTAAGTATCTGTGCAGCGAATGGTAGCCCTTTCATGGGAGTCCAGCTTGGGTTTTGTCTGGGTGGGGTCTTGGGGAGGGAGTCTGTGAATACCCTCAGAGTCATTTAAAATATATAGTATTAGCTAATTGATGAGAGGACTAAAAACAATAGTAAGTAGGCAGCCTGGCTGTGAGCCAGGAGCAAGGCTTTATGGTGAAAGCGAGTTTACATTAGAGGCCTGTTTTTCCCCTTTCCTTATATGAAATGAACAGCTGTAATTGAAAAGCAAGGAGCTCTATGGTTTATAGAAATAGGTGTTGTGAAGAGCCTTGGCCGTCTAATTTTCTTCCTATTGCAGGGCAGGCTTCCATTGTCTGTTTTTTAGAGCTAATTTCTTTTCTGATCAAAAGGCCCACGTCGTTGAAAAGGTAGTAATGACTATTCATTTGGCTGAAGCCTCCATTCTCCAGACTGCAAGCTTTATTTAGAAATGGCTATTTCTTTCTAAAAGGAAAAGTTCATTTATGTCCTCTATAATGTCAATTAAAGTAGAATATATTTTAATTATTTATCCTCAGGAGAAACCTTTTAGGAACTTAATTTAGTATGCCCATGCCACGCAGACACTACAATATGTGAATGTGGAATGATATCGAGGCACATGGGTTTTATTTTATTTTACCACTAATGAACAGTTTATTTGCAACTAATTAACAAGTTAAATCGGCACAATTAGTGTCGGATTTCTTTAATAATATAACTCATAAAGGGATAGCCATTGGAACTAGAAAATAAGGTTGGTTGTTGGCTTTGTAAAGAAACCATTCCACAAAAGGGGCAGTTTTTTCCCATTAGAAAGGGTTATTGGGACGTTCTTCCCTTTGCTTTTTCCACTGAAAGCCAGGCCGTGCTGGGGGGCGGGGGACGTGTTAAGAAACAAGGGGAGGCGGTGTTAATTACACAAACATCACGTTAGCCAAGCCTTGAGGTCCTAACCTGGAGACGCTTTCCGCAGAAATGGAATTGGGCTGACGGCGGCCTGCACGCCGGCGCGGCCGAGCCTCCCGACAGACCTCGCTGCGTCGCGCCGTCTGGCCGCGGGGCCGGGGGCCGCGAGGCAGCCTGCGAGCGGGCAGCCTCCGGCTCCGGCTGCGGCCGCGCTCCAGCCCTGCCCGGCCCGCGTCCTCCGTCCTCCGCCCCGCGCGCCTCGCACTCAGACGGCGGCGCGGCGACGCGCCGCAGCCGCAGCCAGCCCTGCGCTGCCTGGGGTCCGCGGCGCCGCACGGGAGACCGAGCGTGGCCCCTGCGAGTCGGGGCGCACCGACCCCAAACAGGCCAGGCCCTCGTGGAGGAGGTTGTGCTTCCGGTGGGCCGGATTTCTCTAAGGAACAGCTATGGGGCTGGGGGTGGGGGGGCAACTAGGTGAAATTTCATCATCTGCTCACGGTCCCGAGTCCTCCCCCAGGCCGCCTCCGCTTTCTGCTGCCGAGTGAAAAAGGGCAAGGTCTCTGTCCCGTTCTTGGCGCACAACTTAGCACGCAGTAGGTCCACGACATAACATTAGTGCAATGAAAAGAAATGACGGCCGAAAGGAAATTCTGTACATCGAATCCCATAGATCTCCTCTTTCTTAGAAGATGAAAAAGATAAATCGAAAAAACAAATAAGAAAAAGGGGGAAAGGAACTTCCGGGTGCTGCCTTGAGATTTAACGCTGTCTCCAGAATGTTCTCTCCAATACACACACACACACACACACGCTGCTATCCTGCGCCCCCAGAGGCTGGGGCGCGATAGACTTGCCTGGTCACCCTGGAGGTGCCTTGAGACCCATTGATTTTCCAGGCACTCTTCTCCCAGAAGGGTTGTCAGGACTGGTGGATTCCTGTCCCCCGCTGTGAACACCCGGGTGGTTTTGGAAAGCCCTGGAATAAGTCAACATTACCTACTGAACGATTTTCAGATCGTTTTCCTCGACCCAGCGCCCCACAAGTCACCATGCCTCTACCTGGGCGAGGACTGTGCTTTTGCAGCCACCAAAAGTGAAAAAGGCGACAGGCCCAGTGGAGGGGAGGGCAGGCCTAGCCATAGGGTGCCAGGTTCCTAGACGCAGCGCCTCAGGAATGAGGTTGGTAGTCAGAAGAGCAGAGTGCTTGCAGAGAGTTGTGGGAATGGGTAGGGGCAAAGATGCTGAGGACAGTGGCTCAGAAGACCCTCTGGAAATGGGAGCCAGGTCCTTGGCGGAGTCGGCCTTCCAGGGGAGATGGCAAACCTCAGGTGTCAGAGGTCGTCCAAGGCGAGGGGACGCTGAAGGCAAATGTCCAATCCCTCCTAGTTGCTGCACACCTGGGGAAAACAGAGCTGGTGATTAGTATCTTAATGCCCTGTGCGTAGAAGAAATCATTATAACTGAGTGCCTAAGTATGGACCAAGGAGACTCCAGTGTATCAACCAAGTAGAGCTCAGCGAACCAGATGGATTGAATTCACAAACTCGCTTTAAAAAGTACCCCATCCTCCTCCCTCAAAAGGAGCTACATCAAAGTGCAACAGAATACAGTTGTACCACCCACAGATTTTATGACACCTCGAGGATCATGTTATCGCACACTCAGAAGCTCCTAGCTCCTAGCAATATTTCTTTAGAGCGCATGAACTATGCCTGTACCTCCCAGTTTACAGTCTTCAGCTTCTTCTCAGACCTCAAAGAAACGTTCCTGGACGCGGGGCGGTGCTGCGGGTTTGCCAGGTGAAGGTGGAGTTCCTACAGAACGGTCTGGGCATTAGAAGGTGCTGTCTCTTCCACTCTTTGGTGAGAAAGAAGGAAAAAAGGAAAGGAGGAAAGGAAGAAAAGGAAAGAAAGGAAGCAAGCAAAGGGAAAGAAAAGGGAAGGAAAAGAAGGGAGGGAGGGAGGAAGGAAGGTTGGAAGGAAAGGAAGAGAAGGGGGAGGGGAAGAAGGGAAAGGAAAAGAAGCGAGAAAAGAAATATATTCGTTCAATAATAGACCCAAGCCCCCGATTTCTTGATCAAGACCCCAATCTCTGACCTATATAAATAATCCTGGCTAAACCAGAGAAAACAGTCAAGGGATGTTCTCAAGGAAAAAACAGAAATGACTTTAGAAACACACGCTTTTTCTGTGCTGGAAAGCAAAGCTTCTCGGGAGGCGGGCGAGACAAATCGTTCTCCCTTACCCAAAGGCAGCCCCAACCCTGGGCTTGGCTGCACATAAAACCCGAAAGAAGAACGCTGGGCCACTGCTGGTGGGCCACCTCCGATGACCCTATTGTCAGGCCTCAGCTGGCGAGGGCAAACCCCAATACTGCCCACCCTCCCCGTCGCCCGGTGGGCACCTACACACACCCGCGCCGCCCCAGCTAGCACGCAGAGGACACCTCTTCTAAGGGGTTGGGTTCTAATGGAGCCTGGGACGCTGAAGTATTTTCCCCACGAGCAGTTATTGAGGAGGAATCAAGGCGGGACAGCCGCTCCCCTTCTCTCTCCCGGTAGCTCTGAGCCACAATTGCCAAGAGTGTCCTTTGCAGCTCTAAGGTCCTTGGGACACCCTATTTCTACCAAGGCTCGCAGCAGGAGGAAGGCAGATTGATGCCCTAGTGCCCAGATTCCGCTAAGCCGATCACGCTAGAAGGCTGGATCCCCGGAGTGTGGCGATAATCCACCCTCTAAGGATGGGCACCAAGCACTTCGCCCCGCAGCCAAGCCGGTTGCCTCTCTTTCAAGGTTTGGGGCGACCTCAAAGCCCCTGAGGGCGAGAAGGGGCTACTATGGGTGAAGTTTCCAACTGAAGCCAACAAACGGCGCTATTGTCGCGCCCTGGGTCCTGGGAGCCCCAGCCCGGCCCCACTCCGAGGGAGCCTTGGTTCTCTTGGGAGCGTGGGGGAATGGGGAGGAGCTTGGCCAGGTGCCTAGCCTCAGATCCAGGGCTCCGCGCGCCGCCCTCCCCGCTCTTGGCCTCCCAGAGGCCCCTGAGGGCGAGCGTGCTGCTGAGCCCTGTCTCTTCTCCCGGAAAGGTCGGGAAGGACTGGACCTGGGTCCCGCTCTATTCTTCTTCTTTCCTTGAGTGGAGCAGGGTGCAGTTCAACATTGCAGTTCAGGACTCCACAGCCTCCCCGAAGCCCCTGCCTGAACCGAAGCCACTCTTGCTCTAGTACCTGCCGCACCACTTGTCTCGACCCTCAGAGAGAAAGCCACACAGCTAGGCTGGTGCCTGAGTCTTCACTACAGGGTGGGCCACTGGAATTGGCCCACCTGCCCCCATCTCCCCAGGGCCACAATTGGCAACCTTACTCGTCTATTGAAATGGCAGTTTAGGATCAGAAACTTTCCTCTGAAGTGTTTCGAAGGACATTCAGGGTAGCACTTATTTGGGGCTGGGCAGACCACCCCAGAGACTTCAGGCAGAGAAATCAGTTTAATCACTGCCACAGCGGAAAGCAGAGAGCGTGGGTGAAGGTGCCCAATCCCGGCAAAAGACCTCCTTCAATCTGGCAGGAGGATGTAAAGTGAAAATAAGCTCACCTAAACCAGGAGTGGGCTGGGATTTAGCTCAGTTGGTAGAGCGCTGCTCTGCAGTCTCTGAGGTCCCAAGTTCGATTCCCAGCACCGCAAAATGGGAGAAGGACGTGGCAACCCACTCCCAAGGCAATCCCAAAACAATCAGCCATTGAAAACCCTATGAGGGTCACTATGAGTCGGATACATACTCGACGGCACCTAACAACAACAAACCAGGAGTAGGTGTGATCAGATGACAAACAGCTGAGAGCAGGCGCTAGGTTGCCCAGATAATCGGCTTCGGACGGGAAGGCGGGCCCAGCCCCGCATCGTCAGCCTTGGGAAATATGCAACCCAGGCGCTGTCACCACAATGGCTTACTTGGATCCTAAAACTTGGAAAGAATCCTGACATCTGTCAGGCTACTGGACGCCAGGCCGCGCGTCGGTTGGGTAGTTTCCTAAAACGCTCTTCACTTAGCAACAGTCTCAGGGGCCCAGAAAAGCCGGGAGAGGGCATGGAGGGAAGGCGGCTAGAGGGCAGGGGCCACTGCGCATTGGCTTCTGGAGGGGAAGGCAGGTTTGCCTAAGAAAGTGGTTTTCCATCAGCCAGTTTGCCAGGAAAACAGGTGCAAGTGGGGACTGCCGAGTCACTCCGTCTTCTGAGACATGCCTTCCAGCCCGTGTTAACTGTATTGTGTGCACTCGTGCGCGTGCGCGCGCGCACACACATATCCTCGCATATATACCCATACACAGACCCTTTCCAGACACTTTAAACCCCTAAGGCCGTACACCCACCTGGCTAATCGCAAACCCTTGGCTGAAGACGAACTCCGACAGGGTGGAACTCAAACTTAAGGGGAGAGGCTCAGGACCCCGAACTTTCCGAAGGTGACACCAGCTGGGAGCCGGGATTCTGGTGTCAGTAGCCCTTCTGGCCAAGAGGGGATTGGTCTGCTCTGCACCCTCCAAGGCTTGGCTGCTTACTTCTTAATTAGTGCGGGAGAGAAAGGCAGAAGAGCCCGGTGTGCCCCGATTGCCTGATTTTGCATTAACGCTGAGAACCTGGAAGCCTGCGATGATTTGTCCCCACCCTTAGGATCTATGCTTTCCTTTCGGTTCCCCACCTTTTCACGGGGCTAAGCGGGCAGGCGAGAGCGCACACTGCGCGGACACCTTATTTCGATTTCTGCCACATCTGCTGGGGTAGCTTCTCCTTCCCACTTGCAAACGCTATGCCACTTGCTTGAGCTGGCGGCGGCGAGGTCGGGGTTCCCTCTCCCCGCAGCCGGGGTGCCTGTGGCGCTAGCCACTGGCAGGCAACCCGACCAGAGACTGGAAGTCCCGCTCGGAGTCTTGGGGATCCGGTCAGAAAGGCTGTAAAAGAAGAAAGAAGAGGCAGGAAATCCGTGAGCAGAGCCCGCTCTCGGCGGAGGCGGCGCGGCTGCGCGCGGAGAGCCGTGCTCTGCGGTCCTGGCAGGTGCGCGGCCAGCGAAGGGGGCCCGGCAGTCCACCAAGAGGACTGCCTCGGCTCTGCTCGGGCCACCGCCCCCCCCCCGCCCCCCAAGAAACTTTTCTTTCACTCGGAGAGGCTCCGTGTTGCCATGAAAACGGATTTTCCAAGGGGCCCGACCCTCCCCCTCAAGGGCATCGGACTGGAAAAACCGAAATGGCCAGAGAGCGGAGACAAAAAGGGGCCGCTAAGCGGGGGCCTGGAGCTAGAGAGCGGAGGCCGGTTCACCCCCGAGGTCCCACACACACTCCCCTCGGCACTGCGTGCGATCGCTTGTGCCAGGCTCAGGCGGCCGGCTGCCGATTGCCCACGCTCCTGCAACCCCCTGGAGAGCCTCACTGGCTGACGCCTCCGAAGTCCGAAGCCTGGCTCTCCTGCCTTGGTCCCTGACCCCTGCTCCGCCCTGGACGCTTTGGAGCTCCCCGTGAAGGGTCCGGGAAGCTAACCGCCAATTTCAGGGTCACTTCCGCTGTGCCTTGAGTCCTTCAAGCCCGCCTTGGTACCTAGCAGTGCTCAGCGTCCCTAGGGCGGGCAGCAGAAGCTGTCGGAGGTCTTCTGTGCAGACAGTGGGAAGCTCTACAGGCCGGCCCTGGCATGAGGCACCGGTTGGCCTTGACAAGGTTGCAAAGTTGTTTTTAGAACCCCGAGGGCACCTATCGGCCCCTCCCCAAAAAAACTGGTTGCGCTCTCCCCCATCCCCCGCCCTGCTCTGTCACCTCCTCGGGTTTCGGTCTTTCAAACTTTTGAGCCCCTAATTGGTGGTCTCTGAGCAGGACTCCCGACTCCCGACTCCCGCCTCCTGAATAACTCTCATCACGTCACTCGGCCCAAGAGGGGCATGGGGGGCGGCGAACGAAAGGGCTCCCCGAACTTTTTTTCCAGCAGGGCCAAATGGGGGCTCGGAGATGATTGGCCAGGGCTCATCACTATGAGCTTGTCAATCACGGGGCCTACGGGTGAAGAGGGGCGGACCGAGACCCAACCCCCGGGGATCTGAGCAGGTATATAAAGGGGCACCGCAAGCGCCCGGCCAGGCTGCTAACGCGACCAGCTCGAGCCAGCGCATCAGGTGCACGTAGCCCGCGAGTTCCCGCTGACTTGGCGCGGAGCGCCCCGGCAAGCGTGCCCTTCCCGCCCGCCTCGCTGGCCCGCCGGCCCCCAAGCGCCCCTCCGACGGAGTCCCCGGGTCTGTTCACCGTGGCCGCCCCAGCGCCGGGAGCGCCTTCTCCGCCCGCCACGCTGGCACACCTTCTTCCCGCCCCGGCCATGTACAGCCTGCTGGAGACTGAGCTCAAGAACCCCGTGGGGCCGCCCACCTCCGCGGCGGGCCCGGGCGGCCCCGCAGGCCCGGGCGGCGCGGGCAAGAGCAGCGCGAACGCAGCCGGCGGCGCGAACGCAGGCGGCGGCGGCGGCGGCGGCAGCGGCGGCGCAAGCGGAGGCGGCGGGGGCAGCGATCAGGATCGCGTGAAGCGGCCCATGAACGCCTTCATGGTGTGGTCCCGCGGGCAGCGGCGCAAGATGGCCCTGGAGAACCCCAAGATGCACAACTCGGAGATCAGCAAGCGCCTGGGCGCCGACTGGAAGCTGCTGACCGACGCCGAGAAGCGGCCGTTCATCGACGAGGCCAAGCGGCTGCGCGCCGTGCACATGAAGGAGTACCCGGACTACAAGTACCGGCCGCGCCGCAAGACCAAGACGCTGCTCAAGAAGGACAAGTACTCGCTGCCCGGCGGCCTGCTGCCCCCAGGCGCCGCGGCCGCCGCCGCCGCCGCCGCCGCCGCGGCCGCCGCGGCCGCCAGCAGCCCGGTGGGCGTGGGCCAGCGGCTGGACACGTACACGCACGTGAACGGCTGGGCCAACGGCGCGTACTCGCTGGTGCAGGAGCAGCTGGGCTACGCGCAGCCCCCGAGCATGGGCAGCCCGCCGCCGCCGCCCGCGCTGCCGCAGATGCACCGCTACGACATGGCCGGCCTGCAGTACAGCCCCATGATGCCGCCCGGCGCGCAGAGCTACATGAACGCCGCCGCCGCCGCCGCCGCCGCCTCGGGCTACGGGGGCATGGCGCCCTCGGCCGCCGCCGCCGCCGCCGCCGCCTACGGCCAGCAGCCCGCCTCGGCCGCCGCCGCCGCCGCCGCCGCCGCCGCCATGAGCCTGGGCCCCATGGGCTCCGTGGTGAAGTCCGAGCCCAGCTCGCCGCCGCCCGCCATCGCGTCGCACTCGCAGCGCGCGTGCCTCGGCGACCTGCGCGACATGATCAGCATGTACCTGCCGCCCGGCGGGGACGCGGCCGACGCCGCCTCGCCGCTGCCCAGCGGCCGCCTGCACGGCGTGCACCAGCACTACCAGGGCGCCGGGACTGCGGTCAACGGCACGGTGCCGCTGACCCACATCTGAGCCCCGGCCTCCGCCCGTAGCCCTGCACCCCCACCCTGCCCCGCACCCCCGCCTGGGGACGCCTTGTCGTTTAGCTTTGCTTGTCTGGGACGGTTGCCTTGTACTCAACATGGGGAGGCCAGAAAGTTTTGCTGTAGCTGTCGGGTTTTGTACAAAAGCAGAAAGAAGTCAGGAGTGGCGGCAGCGGGACTTTCTAGAGCTGCCTGCCCCTCGCCGCTGCCCTTCCCTCCCCCTTTGTAGGCTGGGAATCGCTGCGATGTGTGCGGAGAAGCAGCAGCCCCCGGCGCCCGGGCTCCTGGGGTCTGTTGCTTTGGAAAATGTTGCTTCGTTAGTTGCCTGTTAACTGAGGAGTGAGTGAGTGGGAGAAATAGTTTCCGCTGAGGCTGGCCTGAGAACTGCAGCGCCCCCGCCCCCAAGTCGTGTTGCATCTGTTTTCCTGGTGATGTTGTGGGGGGGCTGACCGCGCCAAGGGGCGCGGCAGCTAGAGCCAAGGGTAATTTATAGCCAGGTGTGCTTGTGTCTCCCGCCTCGCCGCTCCGGCCGCGGGACAGCTTCTGTCCAGTGCGCGTTTACGCTGTGCAGTTGGTGATTTCTGCCGTGATCTGTTTGCTATTTCGTCAAGCTAATGTGTTCGGATTTCGTTCGGGTGGTGGGGAAGGGGCTGTTTTGTTTCAGGTTTTTCAAGATTTTACTCTTAATTCCTAAATGAGAGATCAATAAATTTTATAACCAACGTGATGGAGTCCTGATAATTTTGCGGGCCCGGGACTTCAGGCGCGGGTTGGGGAGGGGGCCAGCACTGTTTTGTAACTGAGGTTGCTTCCTGGGGGCTAAGCAGGATCTGCGGGGAGGTGAGCACGATCCGAAACGGTTGCTTTTTAACCACTGGTGATCCCAAATACAACAGCTCCCAGTACCCTCCCCTGAGAAATAGTCCCCCAACTGGAGAAAGCCGTGGGGCTTGCCGGAGCGCCTCCTGGGAGCTTACTCACGCCCCGCGCCGCGTACTTGTTGATTGCGGGGAGAGGCCGGGGCAGGCGTGTCCGCTTCCGCAGCCACACGGGGCGGGAACTGAATACCTGCGACCGCGGAAACCAGCCAAAAAGGGGACACTTTTACCTTTGTGCACTGGGGCGGGAAGACACTGGCGCTGAGGTGAAATAGTTACGAAACGAAAACTCTTCGGAAGTCGCAATGATCGGCTCTTTAAAGATGGTTACAGGCATCCCCAGCAGCAAATACCTTCATTGCAGCCATAGAGCAGAGGCGGCGGAGGGTCCAACGCCGGAAGAGTGAGCTTCTAGAGTACATCGTAGATTAAGAAGGGTTCCAAAACTCCTCCCGCGGTTGGTGGCTTTTACCTTGTCAACGCAGTCCACTTATTTGTTTTCTAGAGAGGCTCTAGTCATCCGGAGCCTTGAGTCGGCTTTTTACTCTTTTCCCCCCAACTTTCCTCCAGTCCCTAACCCTTGGCTCTGCCACTGTGCCCCCGAAGGGCCCTTGTTTCGCGCCTGACCACAGGGCCCCAGCGTATCTGTTTGGGACCCAGGAAGAAAACAAATAGAAGCAGTGTTTTTTCATCCCCTGCTCAGCTGTTTGAGGTGATTTCCTTAATCCCTTTAATCCTGTTACCTCGCTATCCCAGAATAACTAAACTCGGCCTTTCCAATAAGCTCGGCCTGGTGCACTGTTTTTATCCTCGTCCACTCCTGACCACAGCTTGCTTTGCTTGAGGTCTGTTGGGACCCTAGGCGACAGATCCTCCCGTAAATTGGTCCGAATTCCACATTTCCAGCCGGCTTCCTTTGTGCGGACCGTCCATTCACCTGCGGGCCGGGGCGGGCCTCGGGGGGAGGGGCG